>JADDOH010019405.1:0-22230 GCA_016648135.1 Agrypnia vestita
AGTAACAACCTTGACATTGAAGTGATGTGCAATCAATGCAAACTCCATCAGCAAAATCCTAGCATTGAGCAAATTTGCCAGCTGTCGAATTTGCAGTACTACATCTGTTGAGAGTTCAACGATTCCACAGCTCTCGAGGTCAGGCGCCAAATATCCGTTGGCCTCCAAATGCTGATGCTTCAAAATTGTACATGGCAACAATGCTTTAAAAATAATAGGGTAATAACACTGATGGTTTCAAAGGAGAAGCTATATCTAAGTAATCGACTTCAAAAAACTGTTAAGCAGTGCGTATTAGATTACCTAGCTATATGTAAAAAGCGGTGTATACCTATATAGCAGTAGGTATAAACTTAAGTTATGCTGTGACCGACAATATACCTATACTAAATATACGCATATATACCTATAAGGGTATATACATTTAAAAAAAAATAACTATATATAATGAACTATTTTGAGTAGCTTCAATCCACAAAAATAACTGCACTATAAAAGAAGTATTGTAAACAATATTTCTTAAATAAATATATATTTTATATAGGTATAGCTAATACGGCGAAAAATTTCAATATATTTCGAAGACGATTTATATATAATTAAATCGGGAACAATACTAATTTCAGATATACGTTTCATTTCACAAAAATAAATTAAACATTTTATGATATCATTATATGACAGATGGTGATTTACCATAGAAAAGATAAATAGAATTTACACCGAAAATTTTGGGTGGAATTTGTATATTACACACACCTGGCATAG
Organism: Agrypnia vestita; assembly: GCA_016648135.1. Taxonomy (NCBI): domain Eukaryota; kingdom Metazoa; phylum Arthropoda; class Insecta; order Trichoptera; family Phryganeidae; genus Agrypnia; species Agrypnia vestita. The sequence goes on from JADDOH010019405.1 coordinate 769, forward strand.
GACCTTTCGAAGAAGCACGCTAAATTTACTTTTCTATTACACAAAACTCGCAGCCTTAAAAATACACGGTTTTTTCTCGACTTGACTATGTCTATGGAGCAAATTTCTTAGGCGAGATAAATGAAGAATTGACATGAAGTTAAGCACAGAAAAGTAGGAAATAAAACTTCTAGCCGTAGGACGAATTACGGCTAGAATTTTAAATCAACTTTTTCTTAAGATAAGGATTATTTAATTAATATTTGTTTCCCAGAATCTTTACTAATGCACAGCTTTTTTGTTTGTATGCACTGCACGCCACTGCTATATAGGTACCTATATGGTGGCCACTTCGCAACCAATGCATCGGTAAAACCTATTTTTCAAGGCACAGTCAATTTAACCAACAAACGCATACGTAAATCTAATTAGATATACCTATTCTTAAAAGTATTTAAATGCCTTAATTAATTATAGTGTACCTACAATACCTACAAAATAGGACTATTGATTAGTTATCACAGTTACTTTACTTACTTTCTTTACCAGCTTCGAGGAAACTTCACTGGTCATACTATATTAATGTTTTTTTGATATTAGCTACATAGTTTTTTTTTACCTACTGTATGTTTCTCAAAATGAAAAAATAAAAAAAAATCATTAAATTTGACGAAAAACACAACTTTTTTACGTCTAAGTGAATTTAAATATGGGTAATTTAACATTTTGATGCTTTTGTTTTGAGATTATCAGAATTTATCATCGACAGATGAAGGAAGTACCTAGCTAACAATTAAATTTTTCTCGAAACTCGAGTTGTAAAACATAAAATTATAATTAAACTCTCGTACCTAGTGGTAGAATATTTTATGTTTTTTACCCAATTTAAGATCATCACGAATAATGTATAGGAGAATCAGAGCTGCGGCCGGCGTTCTACGTTCTCTATATAGTGATTGATTATTTTATGGACACCCTAAAATATGGGCATCAAATTTGGATCCTGACGGAGAGAGTGAGAGCGAGGATCCAGGCTGCCGAGGTGAGTTCTTTAAGGGGGTAGCGGGAGTCACACTGGTGGACAGAGTGAGAAGTGCCGACACAAGGCACACACTCGGCATGGAACCCCTACTCTCACACATAGAAAAATCACAAATGAGGTGGCTTGGACATCTCCTGAGAATGCCGGAGGAATGAATACCAAGAAAGAGACTGGCGGGTCGCCCCAGATTAAGCTGGGAGAAACAACTGGGTCTGAAACTGGTTAAATCATATGGAAGCAGCGCAGGACAGGGGAATATGGAAGTGCCTTGTCGAGTCTTTGGGCCCTCGACCCTACTAGCACAAGGGATGATGATGAATAATCTCTACAACATACAAATAAGTAAGATAATTTTTAATATTAGCTGTTAATACGATAGTATGCACGAATTACTGATGGTTTATAAAGAGTAGGTAAATCTATAATAAATCTCTATAAACCTTCAGTAATAAATTTATTTATTACTGAAGATTTATAGAGCAGGGGTCCGCAACCTTTTTAATTATTAATTAATTGAAATTATTTTTTTCTATTAAAAATATTATTTTACATTTATTAAGAAGATTGGATTTACGATTGCGAATGGTCAGGTGCTACGTGTTTTCAGTATTAGTCTATGGAATGAAAGCATGGACGCTTACCGAAGAACTGATAAGGCGACTTGAGGCATTAGAGATGTGGATCGACAGAAGAATTCTCAAAATAAACTGGATGGACAGAGTTACGAATGTTATGGCTCGGATGAATAAAGAAAAAGATGTTATTAAAACAATAAAAATCCGAAAACTTCAGTATCTAGGACATGTGATGAGACATCCAGAGGAATACGAGATCTTGCATCTCATAATGCAGGGAAAGATTGCCGGAAGTCGGGACCCTAGAAGAAGGAGGACTTGATGGCTGAAAAACTTGAGACAGTGGTTTGGCCAGTCTACTGTGGAGCTGTTCCGGGCCGCAGTAAACAAAGTCCGCATAGCCAACGTCCGTTAAACGGACAGGGCACGAGAAGAAGAAGAAGAAGATTTAACTACATGTATAAAACTGAATATGTGTCTGTTCGTTCTCGATACTCCCTTTCAGTTAGTTAATTCGTAGGTATACTTTCTGCATACGAAATCTGACTAGAAACTTCTTTCTGTCAGATTCTGTCCACTCCGCCCCTTACCCCGTTATAAAGTGTGTCATATTCAACGCCATCTAAATTTTGTTCAACTGCACTCTAGGATCCTGACGAAATATAGCCACCCCAACGAGCCTTTCTAAATGTCACCATTTTCTTGTTTTTTACATAGGCACACAGTTATTATTTAGGCCCTGCGCAAAACAAAAGCACGTATATATTATCCAAATTGGGTATGCTATATGCTGAATATGCCCAAAACCTGATTTTTCTTTCTTTTGGAAGGTATCTTGTGAGAAATTTCGCTTTGTGCCTATCTACTACGGTGAAGAGTCATGCTCGAAGACACAGGCCTCATTAGACTTAGTCTTAGAATTGAGGTTGCAGTTCTGTGTCCAAAACCTCAATACTTATGCCTCAAAGTGCCTTTGCACATTTTACAATGTGTACTTAGGCAATACTTTCGGTACTGATTACTCGACTATTACATCAGAGACAATGGGTTCCTAATCATATACGGTAAAACTCTGATTTAACATGCCCGAATCCATGTTTTTCCTGTTTTTTTTCTTTGATCGCAATCCTAGGATTGGTCTGCAGCAAGCACTCGCTTTCTCCACTCCTCTCTGTCACCTGCCAGCCTCTTCATTTTTTGGTAGGCGCTACAGTCGCACATCTCCGATAACCTGGTCTACGTAGCATAATCTCGGGCGGCCTCTACGATTGTTGCCTTCAACATTTCCCTCAGTGATGGTTAAAAGTAGGCCCGGATGCATTATATTATGGCGTATCCAAATTGCTCGCTGTTGGGCGATTCGGTTAACCCTGCTCAACACCTCGTCGTTTCGGATATGTTCTGACCAATGGATCTTCGCCGTGCGCCTGTAGCACCACATCTCAATCTCCCGGACATGCTCTGGCCGATGGTCCATGTTTCGCTGCCATACATCAGCACACTCCAGACAACAGTTTTAATCAAGTTTTTCCTAACCTTTAAAGCAATGTTGGGGGATTCAAGGATTTTGGATTTTTTGTTGAAGGCCACTCTTGCCTGTTATATTCTGCTTATGACGTCAGACTCTGGGCGGCCATCTTGGGAAATTTTGCTACCCAAATATGTAAATTCTTTCCTGTATTTTCGTTTAATTTCTGTAGTCCCTTTTCATTTTATTACCATTTAAACTAGGGATGCATCGATATGCACTTTTGCCGATGCGATATCGATACCGATATTTATAAAAAAGTATCTACGATACTGATACCGATGCGGACAGTGACGATGACATTTCAAAAGACGTAAAAATTTGTGGGCTTAGATTAGAAACAGACGAAATTACTTGTATAATACTTATCTAGAATGTTTACTTTATAATGAAATTTTAAAAATTGTAATTTAACAGAACATTGCGTTTAGATTATATAATAATAATAATAATAATAATGTGTTAATTCCAGCGTAACCAGGTTGTTAGTGCAAGATCTAGTCTGCCATATAGATTATAAATTATATAGGTTATATTGAGGCACATGAAGAGAAAATATAAAAATGAGAAAAACGAAGAGAAGGAAAAAGAACAGCTATTAAATACTTAAAATAAAAATGATTATGAGTAGCTTGTGGTAATGACGCTCGCCTAGTGATCTGGTGGTCGGTGGTTCGATCCCCATTCCAGGACACCAGCAGTTTATTTTCATAGTACAGGCTTTTGGCTTAGTTTGAGAATAGTAAGAATATTGATGCGACACGTATTCAGTGTTCGGAATGAAATAATGAAACGCGGGGACTCCCCGAGTGTAGATAAATTGTGCCGCGTTTAAAGATGAACGAATTAAGCGCGAAGATGGCGCGTTTACACATGGATTAATTATCTATCGTGTGATATTAAAAATGTATCGGTGTATAAGCAAATTAATATCGCCGATAATAAATCAACACAAACAATAAAAAAAATATGCATTTGCTCGTTTTTTTTTATAAATTATATTTTTAATATCTTTAATTCCATCCTCATGCCATCTTTTCTTTCCTCTTCCCTCCGCGCCTTCAGTAATTTTACTATCTATATATATTGTACTTTCATATATTATATCTAATAATTATCATTCTCATTTATCTCTGTTAATCTAACGGATTCATGGAATTGGTTTAATTATTTTGTTGTTTACTCACACCCAATATTAACTAAATATGTTTTTCAAAACTGTCTCCCCATTTGAGAAAGGTTTTCGATCCAAGTTCTCTATTGTAAACGTATTTATTTTCAAAACACGAAACGACGTCGACAAACTTTGACCCTCTTAGCGTTGACTATGAGCCAAATCGCACAAATGCTTTATGTTCAGTAGGTACCTACACGCAATGCGAACATTACCAGTAGTGAAGCAACGAATACGAATATCGTATTCGCCGAATAGTAGATATTTACCGAATATTCGTATTGGCCGAATATCATCACGAATATTAAAAACAAACTTTTTATAACTGAACGCAACGCAAATTACTTACAACGTCAATTGTTACTTGTTTCACAGTATAACATGAGTTCTTTCATCTAGTTTCGTTGGGCTATTAATACGGTAAGGTGCTCATTTTATGTTGTTTTTCTTTTGTAATATGTATTGTTCGTTCCAATTTATTTCCGTTGTGTGTAAAAGTGTTAACTCTTATAAAATAATTTCAAATTAAATCCCATGACCTCTCGTAAGCGTGAAAAAAGTAATATTTATTTTCGAACGCTGTGAATGTACATAAAATAAAATAAATGTTGTGCTTTTTGAACAAAAATTTGCCGATGGTAAATTTTAATTATTAAATCTCTTAGTAAAAGAACAGTGGTGTATTATTTATTACCTTGTTGAATTATTCGTATTCGTATTCGCCGAATAGTAGGCTTGATATTCGTATTCGTATTCGTGAAAGTAGTATTCGTTGCATCACTAATTACCAGACATAATGATTAGTAACTCAAAAACACATTACTAAAGCAATTTCATCAACTAATCACAAATGAAAAAGGAGAGGGTCCATGCAATTAGTGACGAGTAAAATCACTATTTTTACTGTGATCACATTGGTTCGCACTCTTGTTTTTCCAATCTTTATGTGTGCAAGCGAGACTTGCGGCCGAATTCCGAAAAAAACAATATTGGGATCTTAAGATTGCTATCCCAACACTTAATAGACCTAAGTTATAGATAAATACATTTAGAATATTTTTGAGTTTGTTCAAATCTTTCAGAACAGTGCTGGATTTATGTCACAGAGACATTATTAATCAATTAGTGTATATTATAGATATCTCACAGAGACGTAAGTCATAAGACATAAGTCCTGTTACACCCAAATGACTTCTATACCTACTTTCCCATAATTAATACAGTTTCGTCTCTGTGAGATATCTATAATATACACTAATTAAATACATTTATTTGCGTTGTCCGATGTCCGCAATGCATTTTAAAAAGGGATCGATTTTTTCGGTTTGGTCTGACAGAGCTTCAAACGAATTAGCAAAATTACATGAAAGAAGTACTAATGCTGTATTTAAAGCTTACTTATAGTAAAAAGATTATTTCATATGCAGTTATTAATTTCTTCTCCCACAGTCCTGATGTAAAATTATGGCAAAATCGTCACTGTCGCGTTGGACTCGTATTTATATTTCGTTCTCACTCACTCACTCTCTCTCTCTCCCTCTCTCTCGAAACTCTATAAACTTCTATAGAAACTGAAAGAAGCAATCACCGACGTATACATACCTACTACGGACGAATATTACTAAAAAAAAATAAAACGATATAATGTTTTATATATAACTAACTAACTAACTAACCATCACGCCGTTTCCATGCAGGGGTAGGCAGAGAGGATTGAACGCCACACTCTTCTATCCTGGCACACCACTTTTGCTTCGGCCACATTCATACATCTTCTCATACACGTTCTACGATTGTTGCGGCTTTTAACAGGGCCATCCTCAAATACTTGTAGTACCTGATCGTGCCAGGTCTTTCGCGGACGCCCTCTATTCCTGTTGCCTTCAACATTCGCCTCATATATTTTCTTAACCATCCTTTCCTCGTTCATACGTTCCACATGACCAAACCATCTCAGCACTCCTTTCTTTATTATATTGTAAGAATGTTGTTGTACATCGTACCCACCTCGACACAAGATTGTCCTAGTGAGGGGGTACTGTTATCATTATTAAATAAATACAAATACGAATAAATAAAAAATACAAAACAACGGAATTCAACAAAAATACAATCAGTAAACGCTCACAGGAATTGGCGTGTTCGAGATAGATATCGCAGAATCTGATCAGATCAAACTGTATGCTTGCTCTATATGGGAGTGGAACTGGAACTCCTACAAGCAGCGCAAGAAACCGATTTACAGTGCAACCTGAGAGGAGAATGCAGGAGGAACTTCGGGAATAGTAGAGCAGGCTTTACAGGAAAATGGCGTTAACTTAAAACTCTGAATTTAATATCGACTTACGGGTAATTTACCGGTTATTATGAACGTAAATAATATTTTAATATAACTGTATATAATGCATTATTTTGAGTAGCTTCAATCCACAAAAATATAGGTAATGCGGCAAAAATTTTCAATACATTTCGAAGACGATTTATATATGTATAATTAATTCGAGAATAATACTTATTTCAGATATACGTTTCTTTTCACAAAAATAAATCAAACATTTTATGATATCATCGATGGCAATGTCGTCGTAAATAATCAACACGATTTGACAGATGGTGTTTACATTCACCATAGAAATGAGGAATAGAATTCCCCCAATAAGTTTTGGGTGGAATTTGTAAAAAATATCATTTCCAAGTGACGTGCGCGCGGTTCTCACTTGGCAAGAAACACGCCATTCCATGAAAAATTTACTTGTCTATCACAAAAAACTCGCAGACATAGAGCTACGTAAAAATAGGACGAGTTTTTTCTCGACTTGACTAGATCTGTGGAGCAAATTTGTTGGGCGCAAACAAGTGAGATAAATTAAGAATTTACATGAAGTTAGATACAGAAAAGTCGGAAATAAAACTTCTAGCCGTAGGACGAATTACGGCTAGAATTTTAAATCGGAAAAAACAGGTACGTCACATTAAACAGAAACGTCAGAAAAAAAGCTTCTAGCCGTAGGACGAATTACGGCTAGAATTTTTCATCAACTTTTTCTTAAAATAAGGATTGTTTAATTAATATTTGTTTCCAAGTATCTTAACTAATTTGCCGGCAGACCGGTAATGATTGCTCTAGGGAATAGTTTGAAGGGATATAGGATAAGTCCTAGATATTCTGAAGAAAATGAAAGCATGAAGGTTGCAGTGGACGGAAAATTTAGCAAACGAAACGAAAAGTAAACGAGCCTCGTAACTAGGGATGGGTCGTCGACGTATTTACCGTCGACGAAACGAGACCGTCCACGTCCGTCCATCGACGAGACGATCAACTAGTTGAACTCGTCAACTAGTTGACGCTAGGGATGGGTCGTCGACGTATTTACCGTCGACGAAACGAGACCGTCCACGTCCATCCATCGACGAGACGATCAACTAGTTGAATTCGTCAACTAGTTGACGCGTCAACTTCGTTACGCGGACGTCGCGGACGTTTATCTAAACATCGGGACGACAGTCAACTGTCTACGGTTTGACGCGACGCTGCTCGACGGCACAACCGTTGGTTATTTTTATTACGTTAATTTTTAAAATTTAAAGAAGTTCGAAGGAATATAGTTTCGGGGAAAGTAAAACCGCTACTTGTGCTTATATGTAAAAAGAAATATTTTATTATTTATTTGTTTACGCACATTATAGGCTTTTACATATTGTTTTATATACTTCTTTCTATATATAATAAAGAAAGAAGTAGGTATACACAACAATATCAGGTGTAAGCAGTAAAATATAAATATAAACTACATATATAAGCAGTGAAAGTATCGGGTATAAGCATTAAAATATGAGTATAAAAAATAAAAATATAAAGTACAAAGCAATGTGTGTATAAAAAAATATATTAGATACACATTATTACATGTGTACAGGGTTATTTGTAAAACAATAATAACCTAGCAGGACTATATTCCTGCCTTGATTATGAGTATTATTTTTTTGTAAAACGTTGGACTATCACTACACTAACTCAAATCGATTACGAAAAATTTATTCGTTTCAATACAAGTTAAATAAAATGATAAAAACCTTTACATTTATTTATTATCTATAAATTTATAAATAAATACATAATTTAAAAATACTTTACATTTGAGATTTTATCTAGAAATTTATTGAAGAATACATCTTTCAAAGTCAGACTTTCACTGTGTGGTGACATTATTAATAAATAAATATATCTGTATTATTTGTCAACTTTAGTTTATGGCTCAATTTGAGAAAAGGAACATTGTTCCCGAAACATGTAAAAAACCAATAAAAAGTGGTGTAAACAAAATTATAATAGATTTATTTTTTTATCTATAAAGTTGAAAATAGGGAATTTATAATAAAAATTAATTAATCCTAAATTCAAGATTGTATTACATATACAACAATTAATGTTGGACTCCTGAATAAGGACCATAGTTAGGTATAGAAAATTTTATTCCCTACAAGTTTGTTTATCATTTATATGCTAAAGTTGAAAAGTAAGGAAATAACACAATAATTAAATTTTAGCATCCCTTTTCAAGTAGATATATAAGAAGTCGAGATCGATCGAATAAAATATTGATTTTAGAAAAATATCTTGCCGGCCTATTAATTAATACAAAATATAATAATTAAATAGAATTGTTTTGTTCAATACAAAATATAATAATTAAATAGAATTGTTTTATTTTATACAGCGTAAAATTGGGAATTCACCGAATCGTCGCACGTGACATCACAAAAAATCAAGTAAAAAATAATAGATAATAGCTTATTAAGCCTATCTCGCGCTACGCATGTATTCAAATTTCAAATCTCTAGTTCGTGTACACAGATCTGCACTCTATGGTAGTGTACTTTAGAGTTGAAATGAAATTACCCGTCGAGCCGTCTATGACGTCTATGGCATCTACAAGTCGACAGCGAGAGATGACAGAGAAATAAACGGAGACGTTTTGTCTTGCTCTCGCTCGTTGCTTTGCATTGCGTTTAATCTCGAATCGTCCACCGACCACGGCGTCCGCTGTCCACCGTCTACGAATTCAACTAGTCCATGCGATAAACGTAAACGGTCGACGCGTCGATGCAACGTCAACGGTTGATTTCAACTAGTCCGTCCATTCAACGCCCATCCCTAGTTGACGCGTCAACTTCGTTACGCGGACGTCGCGGACGTTCTATCTAAACATCGGGACGATGGTCAACTGCCTACGGTTCGACGCGACGCTGCTCGACGGCTCAACCGTTGCCGGTACATAATTTAAAAATACTTTACATTTGAGATGTTATCTAGAAATTTATTGAAGAATACATCTTTCAAAGTCAGGCTTTCACTTTGTGGTGAAATTATTAATAAATAAATATATCTGTATTATTTGTCAACTTTAGTTTAAGGCTCAATCTGAGAAAAGGAACATTGTTCCCGAAACATGTAAAAAACCAATAAAAAGTGGTGTAAACAAAATAATTATAAATTTATTTTTTATCTATAAAGTTGAAAATAGGGAATTTTTAATAAAAATTAATTAAACCTAAATTCAATATTATATTACGTATACAATAATTAATGTTGGACTGCTGAATAAGGACCATAGTTAGGTATAGAAAATTTTATTCCCTACAAGTTTGTTTATCGTTTATATGCTAAAGTTGAAAAGTAACGAAATAACACAATAATTAAATTTTACCATCCCTTTTCAGGTAGAAGATATAAGAAGTCGAGATCGATCGAATAAAATATTGATTTTAGAAAACTATCTAGCAGGCCTGTTAATTAATAATAGTTCAATAAAAAATAAAATAATTAAACAGAATTGTTTTATTTTATACAGCGTAAAATTGGGAATTCACCGAAACGTCGCACGTGCACATCGCAAAAAATCAAGTATAAAATGATAGATAATAGCTTATTAAGACTATCTCTCCCTACGCATGCATTCAAATTTCAAATCTCTGTCATAGTTCGTGTACACAGATCTGCACCCTATGATCGTGTACTTTAGAGTTGAAATGAAATTACCCGTCGAGCCGTCTATGGCGTCTGCAAGTCGGCAGCGAGAGATGAGAGAGAAATAAACGGAGACGTTTTGTCTTGCTCTCGCTCGTTGCTTTGCATGTTGAATCTCGAATCGTCCACCGTCCGCGGGGTCCGCCGTCCACCGTCTACGAATTCAACTAGTCCATGCGATAAACGTAAACCGTCGAAGCGTCGATGCAACATCAACGGTTGATTTCAACTAGTCCGTCCATTCAACGCCCATCCCTACTCGTAACATCTAAATACATCCCTAAGGGCGTAAAGGGCAGGACTGCCGAATAATGAGGCCGCTAAAGAAGAACACAGAGAAGACGACGGAATTATATGTATTAATAAACAGTCCTGTCAACATTGCCGAATCATCTGTCGGTTCATTTCATTGAGCGTCATCGACAATCATCTCATTACCGAGCTCGGTAGGTAGGTACCTGGCATCAAGATTGCGACACGTCAAGATTGCTGCGAATAATTGGTTCCTTGCGGTCCAAAGTACTGAAACGCCACAATAATTAGCATGAATGCGCAAAAACGCGCTACGAAGCAGCTACGTGTCGTCAGCAGCCGACTGCCAGCTCCAAGGGTCACAGGCAAGGTTCAAGGGAAGCCGCTTCGAGCCTTCTTGAGCCACGAGGCGTTAGATGGCGTTTTTCCAGAGCCTCACTTTTTCCTGTTTTGTTTTGTCCTGTTGGTAATTCGAACGATCTTTTGAACCGGGAATTGTGATGGTTATTTGCTGGTATTTTGTAGCTTTAATAGGCGCTTGCGCGTGTAGGCCTTTTAATTTATGGTTTACGGAATTAATTAAAAAAATTATGCGAATCTACGTGGTCACGCACACGTACAAGAGGAAAAAATAGAATGAGACTGTGACTCAAAGAGAAGACTGTATCTCAAAAATCAATGTCCAATTGAGGGATTGCACGGCTAAATCCAAGATGTCCTATTGCATATATAATAAAAATGACTATTACACTACATTATTGAATGTGTTCATAACAAAATCAATGATTATAAGTATTAAATAAGACATTACATTTTAAAGTTTCGAAAAATATACGATATATTTTGACATTTCATAGGCAATATCTGAGGAAAAATGTGTAAATCATAGACAATGTATAAGTTTACATGAAAAATTTATATTTATAGACGAAAGAAATATGATGAATTTTGAATGTAGGTACTTTTTGTATTTTATTAATAGGCTTGATTTTTGATGCTTTTTTTTATGCTTTTGTTTGAATGCTTTTGTCATTAGGTTTGGTTAGGTTAGGTTATTAGGTTTGGTTAGGTTAGGTTAGGTTCTGTTATTAGGTTAGGTTAGGTTAGGGTTGGTTAGATTAGGTTATTAGGTTTGGTTTGTTTTATTTAGATTACCTACCCATTATTTTTGTTTCATTAAATTATCTTGATTATTTTTATTAATATAATGTAATTATTTTGATGATTTTTTAAATTTACAAACAATTTATAGAATCTTTCTATTATTTTTCTATATTTTACTGTTTGCGTGAATATTTGGTGCTGCCATGAAAAACAAAATATATATTTCATAATATTTATTATTATTTATGGTTTGCACTTTTTCTTTTATATACCTACCTTTTTCTATGGTTCTGAAAGTAATAGTTGATTTTCAAAATGTACGGTATAATTATCGAAATTTTAAAATACAATATTTTATTTAATACTTATTATTTAAGTGTGAATTATTTTTCATTTCGTAATCAGGACATTAATTTATATAGTGAAATACTCATTTTTATTGTATGAACAACGGGACTATCATCTTGGATCACGCCGTTAATTAGTAGCATTATATTAGAATAGTGAAAAGTGATATAATGTTAGGCAAATAGAATGTAAATCTATAAACATTAGATTAAGTTATAAAAATTAAGAACGTATTGTAATAATAAAATTTAAAATTATATACCTATTGAAATTTTTTATAGCGTTATTGTGATTGGTTTTTATAGTAGATTTTTCAATTTAGTTTTGAAATTACTATAATTTTTTTCTGTCTTCATCTCGTTGGGAAGTTTATTAAAAAATGATACTCCTTTGTTGTTGAAATTATGTTGGGCTGTGCTAGTATTACATTTAGGTATCAAAATATTTCCAGCTGATCTCGGTCTATTATAAAACAAAATGTATTATTGTTATTGAAGTACATTTTGTGAATTTGAAGTATCGCAAATTTTTGATAAATTTGATTAATATTTAGGTCATTAAAATTTTTGAAAAGATCCCTTATTTACAATTTATTTTATCATTAAATCGTTATTATTATTTATTATTAATTTATCATAAATAGTGTATTGTGTAATCATGTTATTTTCAAGATGTTCATAAAATATTTATACTATGTACTCTAATGTCGTGCAAGGACCATATATTAATGGACCACAAATGACATGTTACGGTCTATTTGTTAAAAAATAAAAATCAATTTTTTTTTTTAAATAAATGAAAAATGGCTGCGTCATGTTCATCCGTCACAATTGTTCAAGACAGAAAAAGGTCATGAACGTATGTATAAATGATGTTTAGCATACCTACAGATTTTGTAACCCGACAATGCAATTGTTAAAACTGCTCCCAATTTTACAAAAAACGTTTTTTTCCAAATCGGATATGCTCGATTTAAGCACCATTTCAAAATAAGTACCTTTCTGACCTTTTTTTATATATAAGGCAAACGTGAAACGGGAATGTTGCATTCAGTCACGGCGGAGGTGCTCCACGAGAATCAACATGACATGGCCTTTTTTTTTTTTTAAATTTCCAAGGTACCTTAGGTACCTTAAGAAGTGCCAAAAATAATTATCAATTCCTGGTTTAAAAAATTAACAAATTTCTACATAAATTTCATGCGACCAGAGAGGCGTAATCCCTTAATGGGGTTTCATATACCTAAAAAATTTTAAATTAAATAATTTTTATTATGTAGGTACATAGGTACCTTAAATAATGCCAATAAAAAAATTAAAATAATTATCAATTCCTGGTAAAAAAAACACTCGATTTCTACCTGATTTTCATGCGCTCAAAGAGGCGTAATCTACACATTTCACATCAAACTTTGCACTAGCAATCTAGGCTATTTCTCCCCTCTCCCTAGAATATTTCATTACTAGGTACATTGATCTACATCTCTTGCAATACTTGGTAGTTTAGCTTCCTAACCTATCTTAACATGTATATATTCATCAGGTTCGGCATAAAAGCGAAATTTAATTATACATGGTTAATAATCCTACAAACGTATAATATTTATTTATTTATTTATTTTACATGTATGTACCCTTTTACCCTTTTTAAAATTTGTATAAAATAGATGAACAATAGACAAATGTAAACATTAAGTATTTAAAAACATAAACAAGAACAAATATAAAGATATACATATAAATACAGAATTAAAAGAGAAAATAAAACAACAAAATAACAATTCAATTAAATTAGAAATAGTAATGTTATACAATAGGCGATATAATAAAGTATAGAAGAAGAGATAAGACAATAATTATCAATTCAATGAAAGCAATATAGAGTAAAATTTTTTTTTAGAAATATTAATTATATTCAATAGGCGAGTTAACAAAAATTCTTACCAGTTAAACAATATTCTTTTACACCGAGGGTTATTCCGTGTCACGTAATACCTATTTCATTTATCTTGGAATCCACGGACTCCATACTTGTGCGGTAATTTTACGTTTCGCTTAACGTTAAGTTTGTATCATAACTGTTAATTTTTTTGGTATAGTGCAATAAAGATCTTTAATGAGGGAAGTAACAATACGTGTATAAATTTCAAATAAAGCTTGGAAAATATGTGTTATTTAAGTCTTATATACTTCGATTAAAAACTTATGATTATTGTTTAATTAGATATTATAGGTTATTTTTATTTTTAGATTAGATTTTATAGATATTATACCATATGCGTGATGTTCTTTCATGGTGTGTATTCTAGGAAACTAGGATCCAAATTAAACTCCAGAATGATCTTCTTGGTTTAATTTTTCCGTAACAACAATATAGCGCAACAAGGACAAATTCAAATAGCGGTTCCGATCAGCTTATAATGACTGCGGGCCCGCACAGCGCACCCCATTTACCCCCTTTTCTCTCTCCATCTCTCGTCCCTTTCGTGCGCTCAGACAGACGTCCATCCAGACACATTACAATATGAAATATACGCAAGCACAATTTGAATAATCGTATAGTGTTATTATTTACAATACGATATTTAAATTCATCCTTTTATTTTTATTTTACCGTAACGAACTTGCGAATGTAGTTTCGAGAGGTAAAATCCTTCTCAACAACAGGTGAAATGATAATGAGATCCGAAACGTCAGTTAAATATGTCGGAGGTACATGGCATAAAAGCCCAGAAAACTCAACATATAATGGTAATGATGTATTTAGGTACAGTGATGAGGGGAGAAAAGGAAGGATAGAAATAGAAACAATAGGTAAACATTGGAAAAGCGATTGACATCTTATATACATTTTATAGATTGGTCGTAATTATTTGTTTACTCGGTACGTAGGAGAGATGTTTACGACTAATAAAAAGTGATTAATATCAATTACTTATTCATAATACGAGATGAAAATTCCCAGAAATTTTTGTTTCTGAGATAATATCATTTTATTCGAATGTTTAACCTTTTCCATTTAATTCGAATGTTTGTTTATATGTCCAAACTTTGCGTTACACACACAAAATAGAATAATTTTATATTTCATTAATTTCTCCGATCATTTTCACGGAGAAGATCGCATCTTAAGTTTTAAAAATCTGCCCACAGAGCGGCGAATCTGATATAACACGTTTGAGTAAACACTTCTCATTATGTGTTTAATTTGGTTCCTAGCAGGCAGGCAGGTATGCGGGTAGGTACCTACCTCCCGAGTTTAATGGCGCAGGTGGCGTGCGACGTAACGGTAACACGCCCGCGGCCATTTCAACCTGACGTTCACCTCTGCCGGCCAATCGCGTACGTTCCGGCATACGTACATATGTTCGTCTACACATCTACAGATGTACGCAACGCATGTACACATTTATGTTATGTTGTGTCAGTCGAGACGAGAATCGAGAATGCTTTTGAAAGAAATTTGGCATTCTTTTCACGGGTTAGGCGCGTATTTCGGGAGAAATTTATCGTATTTAATTGTCGGCAGTTAGATCTTACTTTTAACGGAAGTTTGCAAACATGCATGTTTACAGCTGCCCAGAAGAGATTCGGAAAACTTGACAGCCATTGTCGTCCGAGTGAGGTAAGGCAGTTACAAATAGATTGAGATAAATCGCTTTGTATATATTATTAGAAATGGTTGTAAATGTCTGGTTGTAAAGCTTGAAACGTTATGTGTAATATTTTACACAATATTATGTATGTTTAATACTGCATTATTATCTGTTTACGATCAAAGATGATGTCAACGAAAGAAATATGCAAAATTTGTGTAATAATTTGAATATGTTATCTTACGCCGGGTACATAAGGTAAAGCAGATTTCTTTAATTTGATTAAATTTAACGATTCGCGTCAGCTTATAACTTTGAACGAAAAATAAGTCGCATATTTTTCCAGATTTAAGTTATACGTAATTATTTATGTACGTGTGAAATCAACTCATTAGGATTAATCTATGTTGATTTTGAGCACAAGGCGAATACAAATAGATGCATCAAAATATAATTATGTGCACATTTTGTACGTTTACGTGAAAAACTATTAGGTATATTTATAATTTCCAATAGCATTTTTAAAATCTTCTAAAAAAGTGTACGCAATTTTTGGAAATTTGAGTATTCGTAAATAAATATCGAAAATAATACCATTCTAAGTGGAATTTACAATGTAGGTACATCTCTCTTTACAGGTACACAAAAATAAATGTAAGGGTACAATCTGTCTGTTTTCCATATGATCCCCTCGGCCTATCTTAACCAAATTTTCCCTAGTTACTCTTTAGGACCCTGCGCAAAATCCCGTGATTTTTCACGGGTGGAACGGCTAGTTCAAATCTATAGAGCTGATTCTAGTCGGACGCCTTAATCGCAATGCCACGGGTGTTGGTGCGAGCGTGTAGATATTACCGTATTTATTAGAAAGTCTTTAACATACATAAATGTAAATAAATTTTATAGGCTTATAAAACACCTATATTATCTCATTGCACCTTGTGCCACGTAAGGTGATGTGAATGCGTGACTGGTTGATACGCGATTATTTATTTGTAAATAAGTCACACTTTCTTACAAAAAAATAAGATTTTACTTGAAGAGGCTTTAGATTTTTAAAAATTTAAAAAAAATCTTTTTTAAAAATGCAATAGACTTTTTATTAGGGAGTTGTTTACTGGGAGATTTAATTGTGCAAGAATTGACACTTTAAC
This sequence comes from Agrypnia vestita, assembly GCA_016648135.1. Taxonomy (NCBI): domain Eukaryota; kingdom Metazoa; phylum Arthropoda; class Insecta; order Trichoptera; family Phryganeidae; genus Agrypnia; species Agrypnia vestita. The sequence goes on from JADDOH010019405.1 coordinate 17,548, forward strand.
TTAAGCATTAAAGTGTCTTAAATATGCGTGAGGGCCTAAGGAGGGGGTTTAGTTCGTCTCTGTGCGATTTTATAATCTTTTTTACACCGTATGCAACGCGGGCTGACCGTATTTTCTCTGGGACCGGTTGTATTAACTTGGTTTATAAAAATAGTTCGTTTAAAGCATTTTTACGAAAATGGATTATTTCATTTGTGGAAAACGCGAAAATGTACGCTTTGGAAGAACGATTACTATAAACCAAGTCGATACAACCGGCCCCGGATAGCAGGGCCTTTCTGTTATTTGCTGGATTCTGATTGGTATATAAAATGACTCATTATTCTTATTAAATACATATCAAAACTTTTTGGAATATATGAAAAAAAAAAAATTAAGAAATTGACGGACTACTGAACTCAAGTGAGACACGGAACCGTAATAGAAAGAGAACAAAAGATAAATGTGTAATCTGAGCCAGTAGACGCCCGCAGCTGTCATTTCGTCTACGTGACGTCAAGCGTTGGTAAACATTGCACTCTGTCTATGACAACAGTTCAAAGACACGTCATTCGCTCTGACCGGTGTTTCAGGTAAAATGGCGGATTGCACAATTTTGTGCTTTTATTTTATTGAAAATCTTATTAATCTCGATGTGGTGCATTAAAACTGCATCATTTTTTTCATCCTTTCACAATATTTTCTACTCTAAAATCACTTATTCTTTAATTCTGTAATCATGCCCATTATTTCGAATTTGCGATAGATGAACGTGAAAAAATGATTAATTATTTATGTTAATTATACGCAGAGGACGTCCTTTCTCGTTGACTTTTATATCAGTGAGAAAGACGTCCTCTGCCTGTCACGCCTGCCGAGGCTCGCGGGCCCTCCAGGCCCCTGGGCCGTCACTTCACTTCAGCCCCAAGGTCTGCGGCCCAGCTGCTAGATCTAAATACCTTCGAGGTACAGTCACACAGATGCAGGACCAGTTTCAGGACGCCGTGACCGGAGCTGCACCCGCGTAGGTGGTCGCCAGAGAGTCCACAATCAATTTGATACAAAATAAGAGATGGTCCGCGATGGTATCGAAACCGGTTGACCGGTACAACATTTAACAAAAAAATAATAAGTAAAAATCAAATTCAGAACAGTACTGATTCAAGGAAAAAAAATAATCCATTAAACTGTACTCAAGTCATTCTTTAGTTCGGGTTTGCACCTACAACGAAAAATATCAACGAATTTCGAAAACCTATTCCCAATGCGGTACATATTTTCGCATATTTTGCACAAAGCACGGACGGCAACTAACCTACATAGCGACCACCGCTTCTTCTCCATGGGAAAAAATTACAATATATATACCACATATTGTAAGAGCAGAGCTAAGACGCGAACCGTTAATTTACGCCTCCTACATTAGACGTTTGACATGCTTTTTATTATGTATAAATAAATAATACTTAATTATGTTCGATGATTTTTCACGGGTGAAAAAGCTAGTGGTATCTTCAAATGTTTTTATTATCGTATATAAACTAATAATTTATTTATTTTTGATGTTTATAGCGTTAAATTTGTGGTTGGACATAATTATTAATTTTAATTAAACAACTTTATATTAACCACTTAACTAGTAACTCTAGGTCTACCGGTTTAGATACCACTGTATCTTCATCAGGACGCAAACTAACTATCCATTATCTATTCTTGCAAACAAATCTATGGTCACAGCTATGGTGGGGGTAATTGAGAAGTGGACGCCGAAATGGGAAATACGTCAACGTTCAAAAATTTATTTGTTTGCTAGAATAGATAACGGATAGTTAATTTGTGTCCGTCCTGATGAAGATACAGCGGTATCGAAACCGGTGTACGTAGAGTTACTAGGTAAGTGGTTAATACAAAGTTGTTTACATAAAATTAATAATAATTAATTACTTAATGTGAAGTTGAAAACTCAAAAATATAAATCCGTCATTGTTGACAGGTTACAGTCAGTAAATAAATAAAATTTATTTATTTATTTATTTATTTAACGCCCTTATGGGCTTTTACAAATATACAGAATAAAATTTTTTAAAAATAACGTAAGACAGTTAAAACAATAATACAGTTAAAAGTTACAATAATAATAGTTAAAAGGTAATAATAATAATAATAATACAGAAAAACATAAGACATAAAATAATAATACAGAAAAATTTATTGTCCATTTCCATTTCGTTGAGATGTAAACAATTTATCAACTTTGTCCTATACACAGTTATACTATCAACAAAAATGTCAGCCGCTTCTGCATGTTCATTCCCTAATGAGAAAATTATACGAATTTCGAACCAAACTAACTAACTAACCATCACGCCGTTTCCCGCAGGCGTAGGAAAAGAGGGTAGAACGCCATTTGCTTCTGACTCGGCACGTCACTTTTGCTTCGGCTACATTCGTGCATCTTCTCACGCAACCTCTGCGGTTGTTAACAGGGCCATCCTCGAATTTCGAACGAAGTGAGAGTGAATTTGTTTTTATTTTGTTTGGGTAATGTTTGACAACATGAGTTTGTTTTTAGTATACCTATAGTATACTTTATATTTACTCTTTATTTTATATCTTTTATCTTTGTTATCTTATACTTACTTTTATTTACTTTCTCAATTTATATTATAAATTATTTTTTCATTTTATATCATAAATTAATTTGTCACTTTATATTATAAGATGTATTTTGTGTAAAGTAAAATTACTTCTTAGAGAAATATGGCAGTCCATTTTAGTTTCTAACTCTGTTGCTACATAATTTCATAAATTGTAATTAATTCTCATTTGTTAACTTTTTCATACTATTGAATATACATTACTTCTTCTTAATACTTTTGTTATTGTATATTTACTCTGTAATTATTATTATTTTTTTTATCTCTGTTGTTTTATGCTTACTTTTGACATTATTATGTTATTTTGTATTAACTCTGTATTCTACATATTTTATCATTTCTACTCATTTTATATTATAAGGTAATTAGCACAACATCAAATTACTGTAATAGGTTTTGTAGCAGTAGAAATAAATAAATAAATACCTACACAGTGACAAAAAGTGAGAAAATTTGTCGGAAATAAGCGACAATCGGTTTTCTAGTGACGAATCACGTTTAATGGGGCACAAAAACCAAAACTGGGTGTCCTTGAGTCGTCATTGAGCAGGGGCCAGCGACCGCTACAGTGTCAATCCTGAAATATTTTCTCTACATGCACACTATAGTAGGTGAGGATATTATGACATTTGAGTTCGGGGGATTTTGCGTAAGTAAAACGTTAAAATATGTGGTATGAGGTAATATTTTTTAATAGTGGCCCGAATACAATATATAAAACTCAGATTTGTTTCTATTACATGCAGGGTGTACCAGAGCTAGCGGCGAAAACTTGGCCGGTAGATTCCCGCCCATGTTATGAAGCTAAAATGTTCAAGCGACCATGACCTAATATCAATGGTTATGGAGATATGCAATAATAAAGTTTCTTTTTTTTTCTCAATATTTTAGACTTATTTTTTGGAAATAGTTGAATTATCGTTACAGTAACCTGTGTCAATTATTGAAGATCCATTTGCTTCAATACAACTTAAATAAAATGATAAAAATCTTATTAAAAAAAAAAATTGTAAGGTTTTTATCATTTAATTCGACTTGTATTAAGGCGAATGAATTGTTCATAATCGACATAAGTAACTGTAATGATAGTTCGACTTTTTGCAAAAAATAAGTCAGAAATGTTGAAAAAAAAAAAGTGCACAATTTGATGTTGCACATCTCCATAACTATTGATCATGGTTGCTATAACATTTTAGACTCATTATCAAGGCAGTAATACTTTCCCATTACACATATTAAAAAATCAGGTTTACAATTTTTACTTTTTACTTAAACATTTTTTGTACATGTATTTACCAATTATCTGCCCAAATCCCCCGAACTCGAAAGTCACAATAACCAAACCTTGTTACCTACTATAGCGTACATGTACAGAAAACATTTCAGGTTTGAAGTAGTACTTGGATTGTTTCAGCTGCTGAGGATCCGCGGATAACTTAACATTTTTTTAAATATTATAAAAAACTAACCCATAACAACCAAGTTTTTATTAGGTCCTTACATATGAAATTGGCGTTTAGTATGGGAGGAACATAAAGCCGATTTTTTTTTATTATTATATATTTATTTAATCAAAGTATGTACCATTGCTATCTATGCACTTTTGCCATCTCATAGGTAGTTCATCGATCCCTTTACTAAAAAAACCATTCGGACGGGAATCAATAAAATCTTTGAAGGCGGTTTGGACTGCCCCATCGGAGTTGAATTTTTTCCTTTGCAAGAAGTTATCCAAATTTCGAAAAAAAATGGTAATCTGTTGGGGCAAGGTCCGGAGAGTACGGTGGATGTCTTAGACATTCCAATTGAAGCTCCTCTAATTTGGTAGCCGTCTGTTGTGCAGTGTGTGGCCTAGCGTTATCATGAAGCAGCAGTGGCCTAGAGCGATTAACCAGCCTCGGTTGTTTAGCAGCTAGCTTTTCCATCATGGTTTGCCGTTGCTGACAATAGACATCTGCCGTAATCGTCTGGCCAGATTTAAGAAAGCTGTAGTGAACGACACCAGCACAGTCCACCAAACGCTCACAAGTAACTTTTTTGGAGTCAA
>JADDOH010019406.1:0-25536 GCA_016648135.1 Agrypnia vestita
CCTTGGTGGAAATATTCGCATTCGTATTCACCGAATAGTAGGCCTGATATTCGTATTCGTGGAAGTAGTATTCGTTGCATCAAGGTTATTATATTTACCAGTATGTTCAAGTTCCTCCCACCTTGGTGGAAATATTCGCATTCGCACTCACCGAATAGTAGGCCTGATATTCGTATTCATGAAAGTAGTATTCGTTGCATCACTCTCAATAATAAAATCATATAGATAAATAATTACGGTAACTCATAAAAATATGATATTACTTATATTAACCGAACAAAACAAAACAATCTGTCATATTAGTAAATAACGTGATCACGGAAGACCGAAGATTAACTACCCCTGAACAAACCGCGAACTGCCCATAATAATGGAAAATGTTGTAGAAAACATTTCAAATATCTAATATTGAATGAATAAAAACAATGTCATATGAATAACTATCGCGATTACGGAAGGCCGAAGGTTAACCACCCCTGAACACACCGCGAACTGCCCATAATAATGGAAAATGTTGTAGAAAACATTTCAAATATCTAATATTGAATGAATAAAACAATGTCATATGAATAACTATCGCGATTACGGAAGGCCGAAGGTTAACCACCCCTGAACACACCGCGAACTGCCCACAATAGTGAAAAATGTTCTAGAAAACATTTCAAATATCTAATATAGAATGAATAAAACAATGTCATATGAAAAACTATCACGGCTACGGAAGACCGAAGGTTGATCTGATCTAACCGCAAACGACCCACAATAATGGAATATGTTGTAAAAAAAAACATTTCAAATATCTAATATTGAATGAATAAAAACAATGTCATATGAATAACTATCGCAATTAAGGAATATATACAATTCGAAACACGTCTTTATAAGAACTTGATAGGAACAAATCGTGTTTAATACGATTGCACAATGATATGCAATACAAACATGTACCTTGTCCAATAATCTCACATCCGTGTTTTAATAAAATAATTATAAAATCCAGATTCATTTTTAAAATATATTATTAGTAGGAAATTCCCTCGCACGATCTACACAAATCATATAGAAATCCGTGTATTCAATCGCCAGTATAGATAACAAAGCATTCGTTAGCATAAGAATACATCCGCCCTGAAGAACCTCTCGCACATTCCGAACCTCGCGACATTGAATATACATAATTATTCTGAAATTTTAAATCCCACGAAACAAACACGAAACACCCTTCGTCAGTAAAGTATTCCATTTTAAAGCCTTTATATCTTTGGTAATATATGAATATCAAATTTAAGTGATTTTTCATATGAACAGCGACAGAATTATATATTTCATAAGCGTTATGCAATAATTTGAATAACTATCACAGTCGCCATATTACGATTTGTATATTGAATCTGAAGCGCGTATAGTAATAATTATCCCTAGGCCCAAAATACGTAACAAAACAATCCACAACATGTATCAATAATTGTTACGATCAAGAAAGTTCTAAATTGAATACACGAAAAAGGCAATAGAAATAAATAATATTGAAAATGCTTAGCTGTTCACTGTTCCAATTCTCTTTGAATTATTATCAACCTCTGGCTTTTTCCTCGATCCAGCCAAATTATCTTCCTTACTGACTCTCCTCGACAAGCCTCCGCCGACCTTCAAGCTGAAAACTCAAGTGCCGCTTTCTAATTTGTAACGCCTAAAAATAGTCCCTATCTCGCGCCATCTTTGATTCCAACTAGCGTGTAAAAGTCAAAGTCTAACTCTAAGGACGCGTTTCATTGGTCAGATTCGTTACGCGGACAACCGCTTTTGATAGGCTCGCTTCGCCAAACTAAAATAACATAAAGCCTGCTTTACACGCCCGCGTGCAGAAATAATAAAGCTCGTCCGCACATACTTATCCGGCAAATATTTAATTATAGAGTATTTAACGGTTTGTGAAGCTTCTCTTTATTATAAACTTTAGCAGATAGATATTTTCGTATAATTTTTCAGCAATGTCTATTTGAATAGGCCAATATCGTTACAACATCAATTCTTACTATTTTCAAATTAAGCTAAAAGCTTGTGCTATGAAAATAGGATTAACTTGCTGGTCCGGAGTGAGATTCGAACCCGCGATCTTTGGATCACGAAGTGAGAGTCCTAACCATAAGACCAACAAGCTCATTACTTTTCATTATATTCACATTTTCCATTCTATTGCTGCCATTTTTGCCTTATATTCTTTATTTGTCCCTTCTTACTGTTTATATTTGTTTCTATGTGAAATATATATATGACACAGGTTAAAATGTTAGATTTTGATAACTCATGCTCTTATTCATATATTTCATAAACTTGATTTATTTCCGAAATAGATAAATAAAATGAAATCCAGTTTTATATAAAATATATCTTTATGAGTTGTAGTTAACATTCAGATAAGATGTCTATGAAAACTATGAATTTTAAATAAAGTTAATATATAAGAGACACTCAACAAAATAATACTATTTTCCGATGCAGCTGTGAGGGATTTGACGGTGCTTACCATTACGAGTGGAATATAAATAGAAATTTTCAATATTGTATTTCTACAAAGGAATACAATGTAACTTGTGCATACAATCCGTATGTCAAAGGCCGACAGAGAAACGTCATATGGCTTCGTAAGGCTAGAAATGTCATTCACATCGCCTGTGCGACCGGTACACTTGATGCTATAGAAATGCATAGATTTATCGCGGAAATGCACAAATGGATTACGCAGAAGTTTAGAGCGTGATCGAAACTCTCCAATAACGACGTAGCTAAACGCGTGATAAAGTGAAGTATAACAGTGCTATAATAAGTTATAAAATAATAAATAAAGTGAACTAATCCAACTAGCTGGATAGAATAAACATCTAAGAATATCGTAAAACCTCGACGATTGATTTACGATATTTTATGGATAAATATTAAAACAAACAACCGTGCAGTTCACTGGTTAGTGATCGAAATAGTCTTGTAAATTATAGACAAGTATTTATTGCAAATACACTGTTGATATTAATTTTAATGAAAATTATAATAAACTCTGTTTATATAATCATTTAATAGATTATTAAAAATATTTTATTATATTTACAATATTAATCTCTACTTCAGTTCTAAAAAATATGTTATATTTTCACTGCTATAGTTTCGAGACAATCAGAATATTTCATCGACAGATGAAGTATAAAACCGACTATTTTTTAAATGAAGAAGTTGAAAAAATGATTGTGTTAAAATTTTAATAATTAAAAAATAAATAACGGTTAGGTACTGAAAAAATGAGCCGAAGTTTCTGGTTTAAGGGCGTTTGTGGTTGTAACGGGAATATTGAGAGAGGAGGAGAAGAGTTAATGAGGGTAATGTTGTTAAGTAAATTTTACGTGAGTTAATTTTTTTTTTAATTTACAAAAATTTAAAATTATTCATTTTATTACCCATAAGCGTTAATTAATAATAAATTTAATAATCTATCATTATGATTCTCTATAATGTAAACGCCAAATCCATCAATAATAAAATAATAATAGGTTTTGGTGATAAAAAAAATTTCACCCTGGTAATGGAAATGATTGTTTCCAAAACCGGTTGTTTAGATATACATATTAACTCCAGTGGCTATATAAACAAATTACATAATTAATTTTGTTCCAATAAATTCTATCAAGATTAACCTATGGAAGGATTAAATCAATTGAATATTAAACAGAACAGTTGGCTTCTAACGACAATTAGTAGTTCTCTCTCACCAAATGCTCCCAAAGTTTGCGGGATGCGCTCTGGAGAACGTTGACCTTGGAAGCTCACGAGGCTAATATTATATTTCTCCCGATTTAGCTTTCTTGATGTAATCTCGATCGTCTACGGAATGAAACCGAAGATTTGAGAGGACCGGTCTCTAAATCCGTGCCACTGTTTTACTCAAGTACCTACATGATCATCAAAACTTCATAATTGACAGTTTTAGCTTAATACAAGACTGCTAAAATCCCTCGATAAAATTAAATTTAAAAAAACTAAAAGTAACGGTTTTCAAGTAGCCGCCTAGGATATGTGCCACCATATGTTTTGTTCGAGCATTTAGAATGGTCTTCTAGTAAGCAATCACCGATAATGATGTACGATACTATAAATCACAGGTTGGAGAAAATGATGCAAGCGCAGTTTATGTAAAAACAAATACTGGCGAACGCGATTTACTAGCATGATTAAAAATAGACCTCAGGGCATATATCGTATCAAAATGCACTTAACACCATGTTTGTTCAGTATGAGCATGAATTTACATTTAAGATGCAGAAATTAAGGAAAGCTTCGACTCTATTCATGGACCGCTCGTCACTGCTTCTTAAACTGAAGAGTGCAATTATTAATGTTTAGTGCTGTATCATCAATGTCTGAGATGATAATATTTAGTGTATAAATAGTAAGCAAGAATCTATGATAGAATTTTAACACCGTGTTAATTTTTAAGTTAATTTTAATAACATTTATTATGATATTAAATTAATAATATTGTAAAAAATTTAATTATGTAATTGTCTCGGTAGATGGCGCTATTCTCACAGCCCCAACTCGCGGCAAAATCAATAAACGCTGTTTACAGGCCAACACAAAATATACTACGATCTCGCGATAATTTTATTTGTTATACTAGTAATATTTTAATTGGCATTTTGAAAAAAAAATTAAACAAATTAAAGTAGAAATTCAGAAATTAAGTATCATAAGTCAATTGGATTAACAGAAACGGTGAAACATGTCGTAATGTGCATTAATGTAAGAATTAATTTTTTACATTTTAAAATTATTTCGCAATATTACTTTTTTATTGCGACTAGATAATGCATTGTCACGAGAATCAAAATAATAGGAACTACACATAATCGAAGTCTTTCCAACAATCTAGCAGATATAAAAAAGAACTCGAAGTCGAAAGCAAAGGATTATATGGGAACATTCACGAAATGACCATATAAAACACCTGTTATAAAAATCCTTAAGCGCGTGGGCAGTCAGTTTGTATTGACGTGCGAGTATAAAGTAATCGATAGTCGAGTAATTAGTGCAAATTACAAAATTGGTACGATTTTACGAAAAAATCTCCAGATAAAATCGTGTCCAGTGATTTAAGATAATTAATAAAACTTCAATTATATGTTTCATTTGCCTCCTACAGACACGATTCCGTGACAATGTAAAGCTGAGATTTAAACATAAAACGCTATAAAGTTCGTAATTATTATATTTTAACATAAGTCAGATAATGTGGTTTCGTCTCACGATAGTGAGGATTCAAAGAATAATGAGCTGCAGCCTTTAGTTAAATGACTAGCTGTAACTCGTCAAACATGTCGTTTATTATTCGTTTTATTATAATTTTTTATTATTTTTTTTTCGAAAAATAAGATTTTTTGAAAAAAATAATTTTTTGGAAAAAAAAATACTATTAAAAAATTGGTTTGAAGCTTAATTATTAACGTACACTCGAGAGTTTGTGAGTTTGACATTAATGGTAACCGACAATTTTAGCGTTGAGATTAGTAAATCAAAACACTACTTTATCCAAACGACAAATGTATCGAAAGGCTGGGGCGAATTTGGTTTAGAATCAGATCGTCACATCTGTCGTTGAATCCAATGAGAATAATTACAGATGCATCAATACTCCGATAATAACCGCGGACTTTCTAGTTTCTCCGACCGTTCTGCCGGCAACATTTTGCCTTTCATGAATACGAAAGAGGTGAAAACTCCGAGATGGACTCGGGCATCCACTTTGCTTTTGATTTTCGCTTCCGCCGAGACCTCCACGGGCCGCTGAAAGAAGCCGATGTCGCCGATAATGCCGCACGATATTCCGGCCGGCGCTGGGCGGGCGGGTGCAACTCTCTCACGCCCGGCGGAGATCGGCGCCGATTGCGGGGCGCCGGCGAGGGCGCCAGCTGCGTTTTATGCAACATTGTGCATTTTCAAAAATCAAATGCAACACGGAGGTGGCCTCCGCGTGCGACAAACGATAAATAAAAACGAATAAAAGAATAAAACAAGAATAATTAGAAAATGGCCAAAGATGCGAAAGATGGTGGTAAACGGAGATTGTACTAATGCTTTCTATTTCTGTGTCTGCTAAATGTTCTTACTGATTTGTTCTTTTACCTTTATTTTAATTTTTTCCTTTTCTTTCCTTGATAATCAATATATATATATGTAAAAAGAAACCCATGTTTCCCTATCCGCCAAGTTTTCTCCACAACCAGCCACAACCAACCACCGGTAGTTATAATGGTGGATAGCCCTTGGTGTCACATTGGAAATATGCAAGTTTGGTGAGGGTGGCTGTGGGTGGGTGGGACTGTGTGATGAAAATGTGCTTTCTAGCACATTATTTTGTTATGGGAAGGCCGCAAATGCTTTAGATTGTTTCAAAATAGGCGCGTCGGTGAGTCTAGAAGGTTCCGGAAAAACCTGCTCTAGAAGGTTCCGGAAAAACCTTCTCTAGAAAGTTCTGGAAGGAGAAGGTTCTAGAAAATTTCCGAAAGTTCTGTAACGTCTAAACTGAGTGACGGAATGTGTCGGTGTGTCTAGCAGGTACATTCGATAAATTTCTTGAAACTTCTGGAAGGAGAATGTTCTAGAAGGTTCGCGAAAGTTCTATGACGATCCAAACAGTGCACTAAAAATCTACGCGTGCGAAGCCGCGCGGGCACAGCTAGTTTCTAATAAAGTACGTTATGTGGAGAAGGCATTGTGAATGGGCTATTGCAGGCCTCTCCGGGTCGCGTCGCCCTTTACACGACGTGACATGGAGATGGCCTTTAGATTAAAAAATGGTTAACCTGGTGACGTATGAGTAGGACCGATATTGGAGCTTTCGCTCATAAAACGTCCTGAGAATGTCCATTCACTATGCTAATGCATCAATGAATAGCTATTTGTGTTTGTTTAATCAAATTACAATGTTATATTTTTACTGACTATTCCATTGCCATCCCATCGCCTTCCCAATATTCCATTCATCGCTCGCAATTAGCCGGACACGTCGTCTTTCGCTCAAATCGAATTTCTACCAAAAGTAAATAGCCGCGGATGCCATATATTAGATTGGTGAACTAGACGAAAATGAAACGTCTTAGACTAGCCACAATATTGCAGAGACGTTCCTAAGAAGAACCAACTTGGAAACGCGTACGAGGAAGTCAGAATCTGGAAGATTCCTTTCTGAATTCATTTGGATATGATCCGCTATCGCCGACGTTGCTGACACAGGTCGACTGGGTGCTGACAAGGATAAGTAGATGCCTGAATTCCGGTAGCTTCCAAATGATGTGTGTCATGATAGAAGAGGGTGATACTCCATCCTCACCGCCCACCCCCGCGGAAAAACGGCGTAAAGGTAAGTAAGCAAGTATTACGCAATTAGACAGATACACCTAAAAATCATAATCAACATAAAATTATCAATCTTCATTATTCAATAACAATAACCAAAAATATAAACTGCATATTAATAAAATCTAGGTGTTACAATCAAATCATTACGGTCCTTACCTATGAAATTGCCGTTTTCTAATACTGTCTATTTTGAAGTTCAGTATTGCATTCGCCTTGAAATCCCAAATTCAAATGAAAGTCATACTAAAGCTATGACATTCCTTTTTATTATTATTCATTATTATCCGTTTGTTTTTTCCTTGATATTCCCGTACCTGCGACCACAGAAATAATGAAAATTTGAATTTTTTCCTTAAATGAGTTCCGTCGTTGTACTAATGCTGCGTAGTCGGCACGCAACATAAACGACGTGTATGGATCAGGTATTTCAAATGAAAGCCCTGTGAGTTTTTGGATTGATCGCTTCCGTTCTGTCGCGTCGAGGCTTGCCTTCATTTGCTGAGTCGGCACGTAAATGAGAGAATTTTTAATCAGATTGTTACATGTGATGGAAAGTGGATTCTGAATGATAATCGGAAATGTTCGTCGCATTGGTTGGACCGGGGGGATAGCCAAACAAAGTTCCAAAGGCAAATTGAGTCAAAAGAAACTGCTTCTTGAGATCTAGCACATCAATTACTGCAGAGTTATAGTATCAAACATTAAAAACAATGACGGACAAGCTCGACAAATCAAAAAACCGAGACTTGTCAATTGCTCTAGTCCACTACTTTTTCACGACAACGCTCGTCTATACACTGCACAACAATCCGTCTTAAAATCACAGGAGCTTTGACATGAAACTTTCCGTCACACACACTACTTACCAGATCTACCGATTTACATTTTTTTTGGAATTTGGATGACTTTTTGTAAGGGAAAAATTTCAACTACGATGAGACGTGGAAAAACGCTTTTAAAGAATTCATCGATTCTTATAGCAAAGGCATCAATGAACTACCATTAAAATGCCAAAAGTACATCGACAACAATGGCCAACGCTTCAATTAATTTAATACATAAAACGGAAATTTCATAGGTAAGGACCTGATAGTATTTTTTGTTTAACGCCACTTCGTGCCAAATAAACAAAAGCTAAAAAAATATATAAATCGTGCTCTTATTTATTAAGAAAGCTCTGCTTACATGCATACGTATGAGATAAATCAAAAGCAACACAAACTTTCATCGGTTACTTTTGCGAGATAAAAAATAACGGCGTGGTGCATTAACCCCTGATAAACGAAACGTTCATATTTCGCCCGATTGAGATTCAATTGACGATAAGTAATAAATGGCCGACTTTTGCACGGATATCTCGCAGCGTTATTTTAATCTCCGCACACATTGTAAGAATAGGTTTAAAGTAACAGTTATGGCGAAATAGAAAGCACTGTACGAAGAAAAAACAAAGCGGAAATATTAGCATGATGTGTAACCGAATAAGCCTTTCGTTTGACACGGATCCCTCGGACAGGAGGGCCCGGGGCGGGGCATGCATGTTTGACATTTGCAGTGCAAAAATATTACACGACAAACAATACCAAAAATGTTAACGTCGTGAAGCATAATAGAAATCAGTTGATGTATTGTTGCAGAAACAATGTAATGTAAAAAATGGATATCATAAAAACTCTCCGTGTGGCTAAGTGCGTCCGTCTAACACTTAAACAGAAAGGTAGGAAACATACAACACTGTCTGACAGTTTGTCTCATTTTTTTTTATTTATTAAAAAAAATGTTTGTGCTATGAAAATAGGACTAACTTGCTTGTCTGGAGTGAGATTCGAACCTGCGACGTTTGGATCACGAGGCGAGAGTCCTAACCACAAGACCGACAAGCTACGGCGTTACAAAATAAATGTCAAACAAAAGTTTTAAGCTCGCAAATTTTTTTATGTGTTGAAAGTATAAGATGACAAATGTCAGTCAAATTTTATAATATTTTTCAGGGTCGGTCGAACCAACTTGTATTATAGTTAGTTTAAACTGAAAACTTCGTATAAGTTAGTGACCATGATTTTTGACATGATCGTTTTTATTCCGCGTTTCGGATGTTGGAGTGTCGGTAACGGCTTACCCTGTACACAATTCAATAAACAGTACTCCCAATAAAATATCTATCCATCTTTTCATCAGTCCTGAGGAATATAAATGTAAAGTTATCAAAACTTGACGTTTGAGAAGTAGATTTTTTTTTTCTGCATGGTTTTATTGTACAATATAATATTTATTACACAATTGTGTTATTCATAGTTCCTCTCCATTTAAGAGCATTGCTCTTGTGCTCGGACAAGGAACTATGAATTTACATTTTATTATTTTATATTATATTATATATCTAGGATGAAGAAGTAGAAGGTAATGGTGTCTAGTTCAGTTCATAGAGATGTTCTTTCAATTTGATCTTCAATTGTTCTGTATCCTTTATCTTTTTCATTTTGATAGGGAGGTTGTTAAAAAAGTTCATGCCTGAGTATATGAAACCTTGTTGATATTTTTTTGTATTGCATTTTGGGATTTTAAAATTGTCTGTTAAAATCGTTGTGTTGTGTTTTTTTCGAAATTTGCCTGATCGTTTTCTTTGATAAGTTGCATAGTTACATACTCTTTTGTATATAGATTCTACCTTTGGAACTGGAAACACTTTGAATAGTGTTTGTGTAGGGAATGTTGATTTTTTTTAAGTATGACTTTAATAATTGTTCTCTGAATAACTTTAATTCGATCTATTACATTATTATAAGTTTCACCCCACCCTATTATTCCATATTGGAGTAGTGAATGGACAGTTGCATAGTATACCTTTTTTAAATTTTCTCTGCTTAGAATGTTTCGTAGTCTTATGAAAATACATATACATCTTTTTCTTTCCGTAATTAATTCTTTCCGTCAACTCGTTGATATGGCTATGCCATTTAAGATGTTGGTATAAAATTAAATTATTGTCAACAATGCCTAGAGGCAAAATTCATTTACAGTTGCGGGAAAATATATTTCAAAAAATATTGTACAAACCAAGCTGCGGACATAATGTTATGTAGATTAGCTAATGTTGTTTCCATAATAAAGGAGAGATCTCACATTAAGATGAGTAGAAAATAAGAACACAAAACTAGAGAGACTGGACATGACTGAAAGGTGCCGGCAGTAAAATTTCTTTCCCTAGAATCGTTATCGGCTATCTCTCATCATGCAGTAATAAAAGCAATCGTATCGGTCATCATCAACAGAATATTAAATGTAATTGCCGATTCGGTGTTCAAATCGATTTTTAAATGGCTCGCCTCGTCCGCGAGGCTGGGTGGTTGATGGGTCCATTCAGGTCCGGGGAGGTGGCAAAAAATACCAGAATCGTGAGTTGCGAATATGGTTGATGGGTATCTCGAGGAAATGCTAATCCAACTATTGTTCTTCGCGCGGGGGGAATGGAGAAACGGCAGGCAGCGAATGATAAAGTTCTTCGACCTATTGAACTTGGACGCTGGAGTGCTCCCCGCTGGTACGTTTGATTGTTTTTACTTTCACCTTGGCAGTTTTAGAGCACGCCCGATGAAGGAGCTCATTTTTAAATTAACGCATTAATCTGATCCGGTACCGTCAATAAGATATTGACGTGATTCTAAATAAATTACTTAATCTCGTAGAAAGCAAATAATTGGCGGAGTCCGCATTGGCTTTTGGTGGAATGACCTTTTGACGACTCTCTTTAACCCTAAATAGAAAATTCATGGGCCGTATTCTGAAAATAACAGGATTGTTACTTTGGTGGTTGTTACCCCAGCACTCAAAAATAGACAGGACGTAGATTTACGACAGTCCGCCTTATTAGGTGATTACTACCCCAAGACAAAAAATAGACGACACTTCTGTATTTATGTCCGCGTAATTAATTTACATTCATGACGTTTGCAATTTTAGGCAAGACTTGGGAAAGCAGTCGTGAATCTACATGGTCTAATTAGAGTGATATGTTGATTGAGGATGAAGTGGAGTATAGGGGATTCATACGTATTTGTCATTAAAAACCCAAGATGGGAAGCAGAAATTGCACCGTGTTGTTATGCCAATACATTCGATGGTGCAATATCACTTTTCAACACCCAACAGTTGTGCAGTGATGTCATAAAACCATTTTAAAATAAAATAGTCATATCATTTAGTATTTTATTACATGGATTGTAATGTCGGACCTCCAAGATGTCTGGGTGTTCTTAAAAAAGACCTGTATATTGATGTCGAAAGGATATTTATATCATCATGTAAACCAGTCATTGCAATCTGGAATTTTGTCTTAAGTTTAAGTTTTCTACGAATATTATTTAAAATAAGTAATAATTTGATTGTAAAAGATGGTGGAAATCAGTTTGTTTCACACACATCTAGTAATTTCTTTATACAAAGAGTTCAAATTCTAAATTAAAGACAATATTTTCGTTACAACGCCAACGATAGAAATATTGATATTTGACAGATGTCTTGACGTTTCTCTATTTTTGAGTTTTGGAGTAACAATCACCAAATAACTATCTTGTTATTTTCAGAATACGGCCGATATTTTGTTATCCGTAGTACAACATATAGGTACACTCTTGGTGGCATACAACACTGCGTAAAGCTGAAACAGCTATACTGAGGATCGTCATTTCGGCGACATTCATATACCCACATCAATTAATTTAGAGCTCGAAGAAGAAATCACAAAGGGCATCTGATGCCCTTCACATAAGATAAGATTATGGCAAAATACTCTTTAAGAACATATATTTTGGTAGCATCGAAAGCAATATTAGCTTTTACAAAAAACCATTTCACTTTCTTCGTCATTCGTCACGGGCTTCAAACGATTCTTCAATATGTAAGAAAGTCGTGCCATCATTGCGATGTTTAATAAGTGTATAAGATTCACTAAATTGCGTACAAATATGACATTGTCACGAGATTGTAGAAACAGAAAGAAAAACACGAAATCGAGGATTCTACAGCACTTCGGACGTTTTACATTAAATTGGAAATTACTACAAGAGTCTGGAATAATCTACCAGATTCGCGAAACGTCTAGAAAGCTCCTGAGAAGATGAATATAATGTGTTCCATAGAGGAGTGATGAATGCATTATTGTGAATTAAAGAATAGTGCTCCGATTAAATTCGTGTCCAGTGACTTTGGTGATAAATAAAAACTTTAATTAATTTCGACTATTTGATTTGCCTTCCTTCGCTACGATCCCTCGACAATACTGTTCATTTTGATTAATGTGTATAATAATAATGAAAAAAAAATCTGGCTGCATGTAAGTGTGGATTTATCGTGCAGGAAGCCCGTCTGAATGGATATCTTCGGTCTTGAAATGACAATTTCGCGTGACCTACGAGCAGTAACCCAGTAAAACATATGAATAAAGACGACTTTTAACAGAATTGGAGCTAAGAGCTCCCGAGCCGACTCGACAAAGATCGAACTTACGTGAAATCATGAATACCCGACGGCAGGTGAACAAATTGGATCTGCCGGTGTTTTTGGAGATAATTTGATGATAATTGACGGTTAATAATAAGGATGGATAAAAATAATAAGATGGATAATTGCGTTTAAAGCCCGTATTTTAAACAAGCGTTTCCTGTTTTCTTTTTTTACGATTTCTTTGTTGCTTCTATTTAATATTCCCTTTTTTCGGTAATTCGGGGACCCATTGCTGCTTTTAAATAATTTATTTTATAATTATAATTTTAGGATTTTTTTACTTTATTATTATTTATTCACGCTTCAACAGGCCAAGAGACCCAATTACAGAAGCGAAATACACCACAATACACCCAGGCTTGAGTAAATCACATAGTTTATTGTGATCTCAAGGGGAATCGAACCCGGAACCCTCGCTATGAGAAGCCAGTGTCATACAGGGTATGACACTTACTATGATATATTAATGATTGATACGGCAGTTACTTCGTGGTGCAACATGATTATTTTAATTAACACTAAATTAAACTTTGTAATACATATACGTAATGTTATGTTTATTACTTCTATAGTCTCCAGGGGAACAGTCCCTCTCATCATCCGAAAATATTAAAACGATTAAGGCTTGCATATAAAATAACGAAGATTATCAAAATATGGAAAAATTTTTCGTCGTCATATTTACGTAGTATTTTTATGAAATTTTAAATCATACCAGATTGCATCTGTTAGTTTTCGCTGAAATTGCACATAAAATTGTAAAAATTCCTCGACCACTTCACGATTAAATATTCAATACATCCATATTTCATATCGACTATCGATCGCGCCAGATACCAGCGGGAGCCGATGGACATCAAGACCACACAGGTCAGTTGGAAAACAATGGCGGAATATAAGTGTAGTTCCGCGAAGACACGACTTGACGGGATGTGCAAACAGCCGAAATAGCCAACAGATCACACACCTTTCACCAGAGATGACAAGGAGATTGATTCATTCGCGAGAAGGCTCGGAGAACGGAATGATTTATATTGTAGCCAAATTGTGAAGAGCGCCGAGCGAAAATCCTACGTCCGGCCGTCAGTTGTGAGAGTCTACGCCTTGCAGTTCTTGGTCCGACTTATCGTATTGGAATTAATAACCAAAACGGTTCACAATACAATAACTATTTGGCGTTATCAATTTCACCATCGGAAAAATAAATTAAAACACTCGGCATATTCTTAAACCGATTTTTAATTATGTTGGTCATTTGTTAGAAACAGATGCTGCAGAAGATGTTTGATGGAATCTTTGATATGAGAAATGCATATTCGTATTAATTTTGATATTTCATATACACACTCATATGACGGGTAAGCAAGTACCTATACTTTTTTCATCACGTTCTTTAATACGCAGCTAAGAAAATAGGCTATATATGGTCAAATAAAAACACAATTTGTTTAAAGTCAACAAATACAAAATGTAAAATACTAGTTAATGTACAGAATCTCATATTAACTAACTTAAGAAATAAAAAAAAATAGAAAGGTAAACAAAAAAAATCCAAAATATCTACTTTTTTTTGTAACTTGGTGGTAACCAAATAATTTTTCGATAAACTGATTCTTTCTATACCTATCTATCTTTCTAATTGATTCATATAACTTGCTTTGAATACTATAGAACTATGTCCTTCAATTGTAACACGGAGTAAAAGGTATTTTTATGAAAAAAAAAATTTTTATAATTGCCATCATCATTTTTTTTTAGCGAAATTTAAAATAAATTAAATTTTAATAAATATTATAAGTTCTACGGGTTAACTATTTTTAAGTGTTACAGCTGTTTCGGCTTGTAAGGATAAATGAGTCGTATATTTCCAGACACCGCTAACTCCATATCAAAAAAATTTACAGCAGGTCAAGTAATTTATACCTTATTGTGTGAGATGTTATTACCTACACTGTTAGTTTTTCTAGAAAGTTTTTTATAAATGTAACCAAACTTTTTAGAAATACTAACATTGTAGTTAATAACATCTCACACAATAAGGTATAAATTACTTGACCTGCTGTGAATTTCTTTGGTTTGGAGTTAGCGGTGTCTGGAAATATACGACTCAAATAAGGAGTTCTACAAATTAAACACAAAAACCATAAATAAAAAAAATAAAAAAATGCCATCATCATCTTCATCCCTTTGTCCCAGTAGGGTCGGGGGCCCAAATACTCGACAAGGTGCTTCCATATGCGTTAACCAGTCCAGACCCATTCTGCTTTGATAATTTTTTTGTTATTGTTTCTCTCTGCATCTGAGTTGACCTACTGGTCGCCTTCCTTCCGGGGTTGCCAATGCCAACAAAGTTGCGATAATAGCAAAGGCTGACTCGTAACCAAAAAATGCGAAATTTACATGTGTTTCACGCCTAATCGAAATTGTTTCACAAATTTTCATGAAGGCTGTTAAAAATAAAGTTCATGTAACTTAAGGTTTAAGAGTAACTGACCAATCTCTAATATTCCTATTTCTTTGATATATTTTTTTTAAATTTGTGAGAAAGTTTAGTTTTAGATTAACAAAAAATCCAGAAAAATGTTGAATTTTTGTTAATTTTAAAAGTATAATAGAAATAAAGAATGCAAAAATAAAATTTATTAATTAATGCTCATAATTTCTCCCCGATTCCTGAATCAAACGTAGGAATAGGTTATGTCCTTTATAAATAACATGTTAGTTTAATACCCATGTTCTATATATAGGACATAGTGAAAAACCAGTTTTTCGAGTGCAATTTTTTTTTTGCTATTTTTTCCCATACTAAGTCATTTTCAAGTAGTGCACTATAATAGTTTCAAAAAGAAACTCCAGTTTTGTTTGTCTGGTACTCAGGAGGTTAACGGATGAAAAGTACCTGTACATACATTAATTCATACATGGATTAATTCTGCATACACAAGTACTCGAATAATCTTAGAAATAAACCTTACAATACAGAATACGCAAATAACTTTTTATTAAGGTCCAAATCATACATAATAATTTCGTTGTCTGTCCGTACGTCCTTCCGTCTGTCTGTCCCCGTAACTTCGTGTAACGTCCATAATTTCTTTCTAATTCACGGCTAAAAAAACGAAAGTAAACGGCCGTAGATGAGGCTTGAACCACTGCCTATCCGCGGACCGCCAAAAAGATACTATACATATATACTAGGACTTAGCAAAGACGCGAACCAATCTTCCGTAATTTTTGACGGGAAACAGCTAGTTCGCATTAAAAGACTTGAGATAAAAAAGTTTTATAAATACGACCTCGAAGCTTTCGCTTAATTTCGCGTCCGTTCAATCTACGATCACAATTGTAATTACGCTACTTTCCTCGGGTGTTTAGCAATAATCAAGCGGCATTAAACTTTATACCCGTGATAAGCGTAAACGATGTGCCATTTATTACACTCGCTGCTTAGCCGGCGCTAAAAGGTCAGCGAATAAATAAGTCCATAGTTTAACAGTTCATCTGATCGTGAGGGATGCATGAAATGCCACCAGGAGTTATGAACCTGTGTACTTGCTTGGACTGCAAAACTATCAAAAATGCATTACTCAGAAACGACTGGCAAGTGGGGCTTAAAAAATATTGCGACGAACTACAATCCATTTCTTCGAGACTTTGTTTTCTTTAAAATTTAATGATTAATATGACAATGAAAATTTAATTATAAAACCTTACCTTTGTACTAATAACAAGGTTATTTATATGCAGGGTGTCTCATAGCTTA
This sequence comes from Agrypnia vestita, assembly GCA_016648135.1. Lineage (NCBI taxonomy): Eukaryota > Metazoa > Arthropoda > Insecta > Trichoptera > Phryganeidae > Agrypnia > Agrypnia vestita. Next base: position 16,673 of record JADDOH010019406.1, read on the forward strand.
TATCAAAAACTTGGGGAAGATTTATCGATTCACTTTTGAAAGACTCTACTCTTTGGGTGAAATGCCGAGAACTACGAAGATATGCGACATCAAAGTTTGCATTTTTTTCAATATAATGAAATAATCATTTTTTGTAAAACATTGGCCTATAACTACAGTAACTTACATGAAATATCAAAAATTAATTCACTTTAATACAAGTCAAATAAAATTATTGAAACATTTGAAAAATATTTTTAAAGGGGTTTTAGGCATTTTACTTAACTTGTATTAAAGCGAATGAATTTTTAATATTTCATAAAAGTTATAGCCAAATGTTTTGAAGAAAAAATTTCAAATTTTAATGTCGCTTATCTTCGTACCTGTGGACATTTTATCCAAAGTGTAATGAATATTTTCGAAGATTTTACTATTAGGTACTAGACACCCCGCATTAATTGTCAATCGCGCCTTTAAGCTTCAGTCTGTAGTATCCATGTCCAAGCTTGTGTTCATTTTGGGAGCCGGCTTTATTTAATTATAAGCGGCGCATTATGCAGGAAAGCGATACAAAAAGAATTAATGTTGAATACAATATGGCTTTGGTTTATGAAAGTTGTTTATCGAAAGAAAACATTCAACGGGCGGTGAGTAACGAAACTTTTGCGTGGATAATTTTTAATGTTCGCCAGTTCATCAATATTAACAATAGATAGTGCGGCATTGTGCATAATACTTAATAAGCAGTTATGTTGCAGGGATAAATTTCCTTTCGTCGTAAATATAAAGACTTACCAAATAGGCGACGCACGAATTTGCATTGCAAACTGGAATTAACATCGATGATATATTGTTTCTATGTTGATATTACTGAGTATGTAGAAAGGACTACTTTCTTTCGACAAGAAGATCTGAAGAAAGGAAAAGGCATCGGTGTGACGTTATAAAGTGGTTTGTAGGTTTTGATTATGAACTCAACAAACTATTTTAATTATTAATCATGACATTATAAGCATTTAGTATACGTACACAAAAAATCATTCTATATCCATGAAAAATTTTCAAAAATATTGTGTATCATCATAAGAAACGTTTTAAAATGATCTACTGTGAAAGTTAGCCTTCGTGGTCTCGCCCGAAAAGGACCAGAAAGTCCCCAAATCCGGGACCGCAGAACAGGGACGTGATGGAGGCCACAGGGCTTACTTGTCGTCTATAGGTTTAAGGATCCTTTTATGTTATGACTACGTTCACCATTTTATGTCATGACTACGTTCACCATTTCTTCATAGCACAATTAAATTGAATGTAGTGAGAATATTGTTACGATTAGTATTCCGCGATCGCTTATCTATTTAAGAAAATATATATTATAGGTATATTGACGCTCTTTTTGTCATTTGTGATCTATCCCAATTTAATAAAATAAAAAGATCGATTAAAATTTAATTGGCATATCTACAATGTAATAAATATCAAAAAAATTAATTAATATATATATAAAAAAAAAGATGGAGGAGGAAGCTGATTCTTTTATGCCCCCAAAGACCGAATTATCGATCCCCCACACCCAACGGCCGTAAGCTAAAAATTTTTGTTCATTGTTATCGAGTAATATTCCTATTGACTTGTGTGTACATAATTTATTAACTTTTTGTTGCAATTGGAAAGTAGCAAAGGTAAACTGATTATATAAATATAAGAGATTCTAAAATAACCAGCACAGAATTAATCAGGTACTGTTTACACGACGCTTGTCAATATGAAGAACGCCGTAAACGTGCTACCTGCGAGTATATCGTAGATTTGATAATGCAATCAATGTTGATTGTTTTCTGATAGATTAATTTTAATTATATTAGGTCCTTACATATGAAATTGACGTTTTGCCGTACTGGCAAATTTGATCTCAAATATCTTCTCTTTGGTTAGGAATTCCAAATCCAAATTTATACAACTATTTACTCATATATTTGTGTTTTGAAAATTATAATTCATTTGTTTTTTCCTCAATTGTTTTTTTCTTTGCGTCACTCAGTTTACAAAATGAAAAACTTGAAATATCGCGTTATTTACAAGTACGAGTTCCACCGTGGCACCAGTACTGCAGAAAAGGCTCGAAGGATTAATGATGTGTATGGCGACGGTGCCGCAAAAGAAAACACAGTGCGTTTTTGGTTCCAACGTTTTCGTTCTGGAAATTTCGACCTGCAGAACAAGCCCCGTGGACGGCCGGAGACCAAAGTTGATAATGAAGAATTGAAGGCTATTGTGGAAGCGGATCCATCGCAAACCACATCCGATTTAGCTGCAGGCTGCGGTGTTAGTGATAAAACTGTTTTAATCCACTTGAAGCAAATTGGTAAGGTGAAAAAGCTTGAAAGGTGGGTACCTCACGAATTGAGTGAAGCAAATCAACAAACGCGCGTTGACTGCTGCGTTGCATTACTCAACCGGCACAATAATGAAGGGATTTTAAATCGAATCATTACCTGTGATGAAAAGTGGATCCTGTACGATAATCGGAAGCGCTCATCGCAATGTCTGAACCCTGCCGAACCAGCCAAACCATGCCCCAAGCGAAAATTGACTCCAAAAAAGTTACTTGTGAGCGTTTGGTGGACTAGTGCTGGTGTCGTTCACTACATCTTTCTTAAATCTGGCCAGACGATTACGGCAGATGTCTATTGTCAGCAACTGCAAACCATGATGGAAAAGCTAGCTGCTAAACAACCGAGGCTGGTTAATCGCTCTAGGCCACTGCTGCTTCATGATAACGCTAGACCACACACTGCACAACAGATGGCTACCAAATTAGAGGAGGTTCAATTGGAATGTCCAAGACATCCACCCTACTCTCCGGACCTTGCCCCAACAGATTATCATTTTTTTCGAAATTTGGATAACTTCTTGCAAAGGAAAAAATTCAACTCCCATGGGGCAGTCCAAACCGCCTTCAAAGATTTTATTGATTCCCGTCCGAATGGTTTTTTTAGTAAAAGGATCGATGAACTACCTATGAGATGGCAAAAGTGCATAGATAGCAATGGTACATACTTTGATTAAATAAATATATTATAATAAAAAAAAATCGGCTTTATGTTCCTCCCATACTAAACGTCAATTTCATATGTAAGGACCTAATATTAGACGACCTAGTTAAATGCATTTCGTCAGGTTAATATCAGGAAACCATTATAATTAATGGGACCAACCAGATAGACCACAAGCAGGCGAGGAAAGTAACCTTCTCCAGAACAATTTTTATATTTAAGGCCAGCCTTGATCGACGGCAGAAAAGGATGTAACCTACATTTTGATTAGGTATATACTTAAAAATATATACAAAAAAACTAACACTTACTAACACTAACACTGATTTTTTTTCAATATTTCTGACTTATATTTGAAGCAACGTATGAGTAATGTAAAATTCATTATGTATACATTGCTTCAATAAAACTCAAATAAAATGATAGAAACCTTGCAAATTGAAAATAGATTTCTTTACAATGATTTTATCTTCAGTTGAACATTTTGAGTATGTCCAAATTTTTCAATAACATATACGGTAGTCTATCATGGGTGGAAATGGTGAACGTTACATTGTGTAAAATGATCACTCAAGCAAGCCGTACGATAGGTTGTAAATCCTATGAACACCCAAAAAAGACTTCCATACCTACTTTACCATATAAAAATATAGCATCGTCTCTGTGAGACATCTATAATATATCTGATTTAGGATTTTATCATTTTATTTGAATTGTATTGAAGCGAATGAATCTTTCATAATCGATATAAGTTACTGTAAAGATAGTTCAACTTTTTGCAAAAAGTAAGTCAGAAGTATTGAAAAAAATGTAAACTTTGATATTGCGTATCTCCATAACTATTGATATAAGGTCATGGTTGCTTGAACATTTTCGACTCATTATCATGACAGGAATCCGCCTGTAAAGTTTTTGCTACTAGCTATGAGATACTTTGTATACTTAAAAATATATTTTAAAAAACGCATACTTTAACTCTATATCTTTCAAATTTATAATCACGTTATATTATAATATAATACATAATGCAAACAGTTTTGTATGTATTTTAGAAGTTTTGTAATTGTGCCCTTATTACCTTTTCATAAATTATATGTAATCAACAGAATACAGAAAAATAAATAGGTAATTTTATTTATGTGTTACATTTTAAATAAATTACTTGAAAACGGAAGAAAAATAAATATTGTAAAACCGAGCGAGTTCAAGATCAAACGTACAAATTAAAATAACTAACTTGAATGAAATCACATTTTATTTTTAAAATAAAGATTTTTAATGTGATTTCATGAAAATTAATAGCATTATTTATGTTTTCTATTAATAAAGTGGTCGGGAAGTGCCACCCAGCAGGTTCTACTCAAAGGTTTTTGAGAAACGATTAATTAAAAAGACGGTCAGTTCTAATGGAAAAAAAGATGTCTTACTAATAGGCAACATATTATATATGACTCAAAGATATTTCTGCCTTGAAGCTTCGGAACTGGAGAGGGCTGGCACTAAACTGAGATGAGTGGAGGAAGACTCTTGAGGAGGCCAAGACCCACCAGGGGTTGTAGAGCTAAGATGATGTTGATAAACAAAAATTATGTGGTGAAATTATGGAAAATTACATGAATAATAAATAATACAATCAATAAAATAAAATTATATTATCAATAATTTAAGAAATTTTGAACTGTAAACATCATCGATTTCATTTGATGATGAGGTGATACAGTAATTTATCGTATAACCATATTTAATATATGTCGAAAGATATTGATAATAAAAAAAAATATATATATATATATATAGGTATATACTTATATACCTAAGTAGATTAAAACAAATAATAAAATTACTTTTTCAAATTGTCAATCTACAAAGTTGCTCAACCAAATGAAAAAAAAGATATTGATTATTTGATTACAACAATACATACAAGTCTCACATACATATAGAATATGATATTGTTCCAGCGATCTCAAACGAGATCAATCTGTAATTATGTACCTAAAAAAATTATCAACAAATTCAAGTGTAGAATTGTAAATTCAAGTAGCCAAAAAACACAATAAAAAATGGGACTTAACCGTTATTACATAAGTACATAACTACATTAAAAAACTAAAACGTAGACTGTTGGCATCAAGATCTACAGTACCATGAGTCTTGCGTAATGATGAGGATGGCTCTATAGTTGTGGACCCCAGTGAGTTGCTGATTTATTTGCTTCACAGTTTGTCAAATCATATGTAAAAGAACCAGGCGGAGCACTGCCGGCAATGGACTGTCCCCAACGTTCTGCCAATTCGATAACAACAGTTTCCATAACATCGGAACTTATTGAGAAACAGCTGAAAAATTTTAAGGAGGATGCAGCTCCTGGTCCTGATAATATTCCTTCTGTTGTACTAAAGCGTTGTGCTGGCCCCTTGAGCGCCATTATTGCCCCCATAATGCAAAAATCTCTTGATGAAGGAAAACTACCCGCGGATTGGAAAAAGGCAATGGTAACTCCCATTTATAAGAAGGGAGACAAATTGAATCCAGCCAACTACAGACCTATAAGCTTAACATCAGTTCTATGTAAGGTAATGGAGAGAATTATCGCTGAGTACTTACGAAGATTTATGGAAGATAACGGCATTGTAGATTTAGATCAGCACGGATTTGTGCCTGGACGTTCCACTGTGACTAATCTTCTCACATGTCTAGAAAGGTGGACCACTAGTTTTGATAGCCATGAACCTATAGACATATTTTATCTTGATTTTGAAAAGGCTATTGACAGAGTCCCACTTAATAGATTAATCGCTAAGTTAGAACATCTAGGAATCCGTGGTTCACTACTTCAATGGATTAAGAGCTTTTTGACTGAGCGCTCCTTTGCTGTCCGAGTGGGTGACTCTCTATCTGCACCGCAAGTAGTTTTAAGTGGAGTTCCACAGGGGAGTGTGCTGGGACCAATTCTCTTTATTTTATACATTTTGGATCTTCGTGCTGCTGTCCAGTCCACTGTGAGTTTCTTTGCTGATGACACAAAATATTTCGGTAACCCCCTTACTGACCATGAGGTGTTACAGAGAGACTTAAATCAATTATCGGAGTGGACAAAGCAGTGGCTCATATGTCTTAATGTTGACAAATGTTGTGTTCTCCATGTCGGCAAGAATAACCCAAATATTGAGTATACCTTAAACGAAAGCCTGATTAAGTCAGTGGTCTCGCAGAAGGATCTGGGTGTTACTATTACCAAGGACTTTAAATGGTGTGAGCACATAGCGAGTGTGGTTAAGAAGGCTAACTCTATTTTGTATTTAGTGAGAAGATCATTCCAACATCTGACAGTACCACTATTCACAACTATTTATAAGACATATGTGAGGCCTCTCCTCGAATATGCCTCTCAGATCTGGAATCCATATTTTGTTAAAGATATAGTTTTACTGGAAAATGTTCAGAGACGAGCCACAAAATTGCCCTTGGGTCTTAAAAACCTGGAATATGCGGAAAGGCTGAGAGTATTGAAACTGCCCACTCTTCAGGAGCGACGAGCAAGAGGTGACCTCATCGAGACATTCAAGATTCTATCGGGCTACTACAATATTCCTAATATGACAGATATGTTTGCATTTAACACTAATGTGGGCCTTCGAGGACATCACCTGAAGTTGAACAAGTGTAACCCATGAAAGCATGCATTAAGCAATAGAGTGGTCAATATGTGAAACAGTTTGCCTGAGGGCGTTGTGTCTGCAGCCAGTGTCAACTAATTTAAGAATAGGCTGGATATTCAAATGAGAGACAGTAATATGGGCCTATCAGCTTAAGCTGCCTGCCCATTATCAATAATAATAATAATAATAATAATAATAATAATAATAATAATGTTTACCGACAAGAAAACATTTTCAATAAGAAACAAATCAACTGAAAGGAACAGTTTATTTCTCTGTGAACAAACTAGTATTCATTGTTACCAATAATGCAGGGGTAGATAAAAAAAACAATGGATGAAAATAATTTGTTTACCGTCCGCAGGATTTTAAGATGGCGCTGGAAGTGGAATCTTACTAATCGGCGCGCTGTGCCGATGCCTGGATTCCTCTCCGTGATAGCTCGGAGAGAAGATTGGAGATAGAGAAGGAATGAAATGTTTATTTATTGACCGATAAACAATCGATCCATCAACCGCAGACGGTGTTTGGAAACGCTTTTCACCGTTCGGCAGAGTGGTATTCAGAAAGTGAACAAATTATAAAAAGAGATTGTGATGACAGGACATCGACATTGCAGATAGTTGTTAATTTTTGCTTCGTTGCATCGATATTATTTACGTCTGGGAATATAATTTTTTTAAAGCAGTTTCGAATTTTGACAGGTGATCTGAAAACGTTTAAATGTTGCCGTTAAGACTAGAAAAAATTATGATATCAAAAAAATGACAGTGAGGTTACAAGTTACAACAAACGTTTATTGATTATTTTCAAGTGTAATGCTTCTTGTGAACTTCGCGTGATGAATTCAGTAAGCAAGCGTTAAAAAGAGATTTATTTAATGTTATACAGTTTTGGGAAAATTTGATATTAAAAGCAATAACTATTTGATATAATTTGTGCTTCGTCGAAAAAAAGATCCAACATGGATTTCTCTCCCCAGTGTTCAATCAATGCCGAAGACTAACAGCCGTATTCTGAAAATAGCAATATTGCTATTTCTGTATCTTGACAGTTGTTGTAAAATATTATAATGCCGTCAATGTTGACGATTTAAGTTTGACAGGTTTGAAATTAATTAATTCAATCAATCAGAAGCTCTAAAACGTAAACAAATGTAAAGTTATTCACAAATTGTGAATAACAAAGCTTTCTTTCTTTTCAAACCTGTCAAACTTAAAATTTAAACATTGTCGGTATAACAATATTACTTACTATAAAAGGAATTGTATCCGCAAAATAATTTTACTTTTATGTACATACTTGCTTATACGTCACAATTTTTCGATCGCATTATTTTCCATACGTTATATTAGGTCCTTACATATGAAATTGACGTTTTACCGTACTGGCAAATTTGATCTCAAATATCTTCTCTTTGGTTAGGAATTTCAAATCCAAATTTTTACAGCTATTTACTCATGTATTTGTGTTTTGAAAATTATAATTCATTTGTTTTTTCCTCAATTGTTTTTTTCTTTGCGAGACTCAGTTTACAAAATGAAAAACTTGAAATATCGCGTTATTTACGAGTACGAGTTCCACCGTGGCACCAGTGCTGCAGAAACGGCTCGAAGGATTAATGATGTGTATGGCGACGGTGCCGCAAAAGAAAACACAGTGCGTTTTTGGTTCCAACGTTATCGTTCTGGAAATTTCGACCTGCAGAACAAGCCCTGTGGACGGCCGGAGACCAAAGTTGATAATGAAGAATTGAAGGCTATTGTGGAAGCGGATCCATCGCAAACCACATCCGAGTTAGCTGCAGGCTGCGGTGTTAGTGATAAAACGGTTTTAATCCACTTGAAGCAAATTGGTAAGGTGAAAAAGCTTGAAAGGTGGGTACCTCACGAATTGAGTGAAGCAAATCAACAAACGAGCGTTGACTGCTGCGTTGCATTACTCAACCGGCACAATAATGAAGGGATTTTAAATCTTAAATCTGGCCAGACGATTACGGCAGATGTCTATTGTCAGCAACTGCAAACCATGATGGAAAAGAAAGCTGCTAAACAACCGAGGCGGGTTAATCGCTCTAGGCCACTGCTGCTTCATGATAACGCTAGACCACACACTGCACAACAGACGGCTACCAAATTAGAGGAGCTTCAAGTGGAATGTCTAAGACATC
>JADDOH010019407.1:0-22149 GCA_016648135.1 Agrypnia vestita
ATAACATGGTGGTAATTGTGAAATAAAAAATATTTTAATTCGTTTGCTTCCGTAGAAATTCAGTTAGAAATGACCTGCTCTAGAAATATGCATATATGTATGTACATATTTAGTGTATCGATGCTTTGTCATCATCCCGTCACAAGGAATTTTTAGATTTTGAGGATTTTTAAAGTCTAAATAATAAATCGCAACATAAAGTCACGGGTCGTGGCTGCAGGAGACAATTGAAAACACTGGAAATTAATTTTTAAATGGACAAAGTCACTTAACACCAATTAAATTGAGACACTATTATTGATAAACTATTTTTTAAATATATAACACTTTATTTATCGTTTGCTAGAACATTCATTTAATTTTCGCACTTAGAATTTGCGCTTATTTATTTCGCCAACTAGGTGTACTGCACTAAATTATTTCGTTTAATCTCGGCCCAATGGGTATTTCACTGGCTTCCACACCGTGGGTTCCAGGTGCGATTCCCGGTAAGGTCACCACTAATCTATGTGATTTACTCAAGCTCGGGTGTTTTGTCATGTGATTCGCTTATGTACTTGGGCCTCTGAGCCTGTTGAAACGTAAATAAAAAATATATACCTGTCATTTCGAATATCTCACGACTGGCCACATCCGCCATCGTTCCGCGGCTTATTTCGTTCCGACAGAAATATAAAAAAAACCGCTGCGCCGCGGCCTGAAGCCACTATTTATATGCAATCAAGTTGATCTTTTTAATACTCGAGAGCATTCTTTCCATTTCTAGTGTTCAGGAAAAGTTTCTCGTCGCTTCTAGGCTGTTCCAGGTGTCTCCCGAATATTCTAAATAATCCTTGAGTGCTGTAGGGTGTTCTAAAGTGACACATTACAAGGGATTCGTATAGTGCGCAATTCCTTCTGCCTACCATTTCGTTGCATTGTTTAAACATTTAATCATTTCAACTTCTTTAATTTCCCTCCCCTGTTCGCCTGCGCTCACGAGACGTCCCTGACAAAGTTCACGGAACGCCATAAAAACTGGGACAACTGTCGAAGGAAACGCATCGAGCGACGATACCGCTGAAGTGAAAAGTGCGCATTATGCGGCCCTTCCGCGTACACATCTGGGTCACGTGTATTTCCGTCGCCACGGCGCGCCACTGTTCTCGAGAGATGAGGCGTTCAATTAGGGACGTTACCTCTTGAATTATGGACCGGCGGAACTGCGCCTCTCGGAACACGGAACGGCTCGATTTCCAATCGGATGAATTGCATTCGGACGCAACCTTTTTTATATCAAATTAATAAAAATAATTGAAAATTTTGCTTTTCAGGCGTATAATATAATAATTCGAAAGAGTGCCATGTATGCGTTAAAAGGAATATTGCTAAAAAAACTCCACTTTAAAAAAATAAAATGTTGAGGTATCATTACTAGTTACGAAAGCTGTGTGAACTGACTTGTTAATGAGAAAAAAAATCAACAGATTTCTCTAGCAGAGATCATAGTAATATATGGAAGGTTCTTGATTCGAACATACACAGGGTTATTTGGAAAACATTAATAACCTCGCAGGACTATATTCCCGTCTTGATTATAGTCGAAAATGTTCAAGCTATCATGACCTAATATCAATAGTTATGCAGATATGCGACATCAAACTTTGCATTTTTTTTTTTCAATATTTCTGACTTATTTTGTGTAAAACGTTGGACTATCGTTACAGTAACTCATGTCGATTACGAAAAATTCATTCATTTCAATACAAGTTAAATAAAATGATAAAAACCCAGAAAAAATTCCAATTGGAATTTGAAGGTTTTTATTTGACTTGTATTAAAGGGAATAAATTTTTCATATTCAATATAAGTTACTGTAATGATAGTCCAACGTTTTACAAAGAATAAGTCAGAAATATTAAGAAAAAAATGCAAACTTTGATGTCGCATATCTCCTTAACTATTGATCATGATTGTTTGAACTCATAATCAATACTCATAATTTTCGACTCATAATCAAGGCAGAAATATAGTCCTGCGAGGTTATTAATGTTTTCCAAATAACGCTGTATATATATATATAGAACTTTCAAAATTTGATAATGTGTGGATGTTATTACGAGGTAACTCTATCAAACCCTCCAAAAGATTAATTATTTATATATTTTAGCTATTCAGTTTCTCCTTATCATATCATAAATAATCAATTGAATTTATATTTTAGTCCTTTTTAAACGCGCTCCCCTTAGACACCAATACTCCCTGCTCCCTCCTCCTACTTACCCTCACTATTGGTATGTACTCTGTCCTGTCATACTGTTTTGTAATAAGTATATAAGCCCATAGTTGTTTGTACCCTGATGAAGCTATGGTCGTATTGGTCGTAGCGAAACCCGGTTGGTGTATACCATAGTAAATACAAAAATAAAGAGGCGTTAAAGAAAGTTATTTTTAATTAAGGATAAACTGTAGAAGTCTCACAGAGACTAAGCTATTTATATATGAGGAAATTGGATGGAAGTCTTTTATACGATGGCTCAGGGCTTACAACCTGTATGAGCTGGCTTAAGTGATTACTCTACACAATGCAACGTTCACCAATTCCATCGTAAGAACATCCACACATTATCAAATTTTTGAAAGTTCTATATACGTTTCAATTCAAAAACATTTCATATATTGCACTGGTCTCTGCTCGAGACATCTGTTTTTATATTTTCTCATTAACAATTTAATATACATAGATTTCGCAATCACTTCACAGATACTTTTTTATACTATCCACAAGGTGTCTACTTTTTTACACACTATTTGAGAGAATACATTTCAAATTTTATCCGTTTTTTGTCTTTTTTGAGCTGCTGTGGTATTCGATATTCCATTTTTTATCCATTACTGGAAATATTGTTAAAAGTCGAATAAGTACAGGAGTATTTTTTTCACTTTTGTGCTACAGGCACTTTAAGCATCCTCACATGTCAGTCGCTCCAGTAGGACCCGTTCAGGTTAATTTTATATTCCCGATAATGTAACACCCATGACATTCGGTCCCGTTTTGTAACATTATACGGGCCTATTCTGGATAAACCTCATTAACGTGTGGGTCGGGTTTTTCTATCCTGGTTATATTAGGGCTACTTTTGTGGGTTAGAATAAACATTATAAATTGAACAATGTACTCGTTAATTGTTAAGCTAATTTCACTAAAACAAGGACCTTTACATTTAAAGATGTGATGATCATGGCAGTTTAATATACTTGAGTAGGTCTTCGCTACAGTGATGAATGAGACAAATTACGACAGTGGCATGAACAAAAAAGTACTTACTTGAAAATATTTGATTTATTTAAAACAGGTTACGTAACAATATACGCCAGTGAAAACTGTTGCACTTAATTAAGTCTTTGACGTTTTATGTACTGTATTTAGCTGTCGCAAGATGTCGGGCGAGTTCGTGCCCACCGCAGACCTTTGCTGTCAAACCAATTTATTCTAAATACTACATAATACAAATCAATTAATAATTTGTTACTTTTCAAATGTGACGCACAAATACAAAACCGCCACTATCCATATGGGCTCTGTATAGACAGTGGCGGTTTTGTATCTGTAGCAGATGTGATTGAGTTACTAGTGTGGCAGATGCGGTGGCTGTATTTGATGTACGTGTATTCGCGAAGGCACAGTGTGACTGCACATCTCTGCTGAAATGTACAGCCAGCCTGGCGTGTAGCAAGTGTGCGCGGAAGGCGAGTGTCAGAACGTGTGCGTGAGGCTGATGCGTTTTGCGATACAGGATGGAAGAGAAATATGTACTCACATTTGAATAGAAGTTTATTGTAGATACAGTTGCTTTACAAGATAAAATATTAGCGTTACAATATGTCGAAGCGCGAGTAAATTCGTGGTGTCGCGGGCGCCGGTCGAGGAAGGAGTGTCAATGGCGTCTCGGTCTTTTGGTCGGCGCTAATCCCTCGAGTGTGATTGGCTCGTTTGGGATGCTCGAGGGACTAGAAACTCAGGCAGGCCTGGCACGCCACATATATCACAAATAAAATATTTTTAATGGTGTTAGTCTCTTCTTGTAAGCGTTCCCTGATTCCAAATAACGAATGGCTTTCCTCCGCTTAATTTTGCTTGCCCCTGGAGTCCAGTAAGCTGGCCCTGACATGATGTCAGTTTCTGGACCACCAAGGAGAAAATCCTGGTTAGTCGTTTGTGATAATATTACAGTAAATTTATCTGTATCCATTTTCTATCTGCTGTTGGATAAAAGCCTCCCATGTGTCTCGCGTTTTTCGCTTTCCACTCTTATAAACTGTCACGTATTTTCGCAGAATTTGATGGTTTAATCCGTCTTGCAGATTTGAGGGCGTTCTATAAATAAAATATTCCATAGAAAATTAATAAAAAAAAATCATAAAAATCCCACAATCTTGTACACACGGAAAAACCCTTTTTCCAAATAGAAAAATTCCGTTGGAAAACGTTGGTTTTCTGTACAAGGGTCAAATAAGTATTTTTATGGTTTGTTGTAGTTTTCCGCACATTTTATCGATACCCCGTTACTCGTTGAAATCTGACAATATAGCTATGATTGCGTCCACAGAAAGTCCATAACTTGGGCCATAAAATAGATGCTTACAGAAAGCTTGTAAATAGTGGATTTCTTTGTTCGATGAGATTTTTTGTAAAAAAATATAGTAAAGTTCAATAAAATCCCACCAATTATAATAATTTCGTTGTCTGTCCGTCCGTCCCTCGTTACTTGGTGTGTAACGTCCGTAACTTCCTTATAGTATAAAAACTTTTTTTCTTTCCGTCTTTTTTGACGGGATAGAAGAATATGACGTTTTATTCTCTCTGCCTACCCCTGCGGAGAAACAGCGCGACGCCGACGGTTAGTTAGTTAATTTGACGGGTTACAGCTAGTCTCAATGTAATGAAAGCAATTGACACTGGATAAACATGATGACTTTTGATGACGTTGATAAAGATTAATGTCTATATTCGTCAATTAAATTCTTTCGTATCTATACGTATATTGTAAAGTAAGTTGCTCACATATGAACGAAATTACAAAAACACCAGTGGCGTGCAGTGCGTATATTAAGACTGCACACTCAACTTTATTTTGATGGCTTGATAATACAAAAATCTATCTCAAAATCCTCAAGCTTTCAGGAATATGGATCGATTTTTAAGCTAACTCTCGCAATTTCTTTTTTAAATTGACTAAAATTGTAGTATGTCAGACAAAAACACAACGATATAGTATGTCAGCTGATGTGTTATTTTTCAGCTTTGTTATATGAGAAATATTTAATCACTTGTAAAGTTCCTAAAAAATCCTGTGTTCAAAAACACATTTTATGTAGTTTTTAGTATAGTTTTTTGTATTATGAAGTCGTTATGGAAAATGAAGCGAAATTAAATATTTACCCTTTTACCCTGCGCAATTATTATTCTATTCTTCACGTTTTAATATATATTTATCTATATTGTAATATTCATTTATTTTTTATTGTAAGAATAGTGCATTCATTAGTACTCTAATAGAATCAATATATGCACAATAATACAGATCACCAAAATATATAGACATGGACTAACGTTTCTAATATTTCCTGGTTCGCGTTTTGGTTCCACTATATTTAACTTGTTTAAATAAATTATTACGAGCTTGTAAATTTTTAAATAATTATGAAAAGGTTAAACTAAATTTGCTTAAAAATATAATTAAATAAGTCGCGTTTTATTACAAAATGACGTTTTTACTTGAAAATACTCAGTTTGGAACGCACTTTAAAAAACAACATCTTTAAAAACACTATTATAAAAAACTTACCCATAAAAAACAAGTTTTTATTATACTCCCTTTCTCATTGAATCAGTTTTCGTGCCTACTGTACGCGTCAGAGTCATTACTCATTTGTATTGATTCCAATTTGAAAAAAACATTAAAATTTCGAAAAATCCAAAGTTTTACTCTAATTAAATTTTTTTTTAGAAAACTAGCTGTGCCTGCGCGGCTTCGCACGCGTAGATTTTTAATACACTGTTTGGATTGTCATAGAACTTTCGCGAAGCTTCTAGAGCATTCTCCTTCCAGAACTTTCAAGAAATATATTGAATGTACAGGAACCTTCTAGACACACCGACACATTCCGTCACTCAGTTTAGAACCTTATAGAACTTTCGGGAGTTTTCTACAACCTTCTCCTTCCAAAACAACAACAAAATAATGTGCTAGAAAGCACATTTTCGTCACCCACTCCCACCCACGCACAGCCACCCCCACCAAACTCGCACATTTTTAATGGGACATCAAGGGCTATCCACTACCGTAACCACCAGGGGGTGGTAGTATCTGGTTGTGAAGAAAACTTGGCGGATAGGGAAACACGGGTTTCTTTATATATATATATATATTGATTTGTTAGATCATTTTTATCGCCACGAGTCTGCCTACAAAGTTTCAGCTCGATTGGATCACGGGAAAAGGGTTAAAAATCGATCCAAAGTTTTTCCGGCAGACAACAAAGACGCCACGAGTTAAAATAAAGGGAGTAGAAATATGCTTTGTTTAGTAGGTGATTTAATTATGCAAGAATAAATACTTAAAATGCATTGTAAATGTGTTCTTATCTCATCTTAAATATATTCGCGGGGGGACGTATCTACTTTCGCTGTCTCTCAGTTCCCTCGCCTAAAGATAGGGTTTATTTAAAATCTTTTTAATTTTACATACAATCTTTGAGGTTTTATTTTAAATTAATATATTTTCTAATTCTTTCTTACTTTCTCTTAGCATTTTATAGAAGATCTTTATTGCATTGCGCATCAAAGCCTTTTGAAATTACGACTACTTCATGAATGGCAGTCTCATTGTAGCTTCTATTTATTTCCTAATAAATATAATTATATAAGTACAGTTTATTTGAACAATATTTACTGCACGCTTCTGAAAAATATGTACCTATTATATTGAAATGCATGTTTTACAAGTGACAAAATACAAATTATGCAAAATGCATGCGTGATGCAATCGTAAATCGATTGGAGCTAACGCCCGATGCATTTTCTTGGTGACGTTAGAGGAGGAAATTAGGAAAGTTTTGTGATGCTTGCAAATAAATACGGCGTTTTCGAAAAATGCAGGAAATTGAATTGAAATAATTTTTCATAAGATGAAAATTTCTTCGACAACTTGCTCTAACTCTTCGGTAGTTACGCCCCTGAATATGAATCACGTTTCGCTGACTGCTATATATGTTACCCTAAACTCGTACTTCTCAGAAACATGATTTTTATTAAAATTTTTACGGTAAAATTTATTTGTTAACTACATTTAAAAATAGAGTTTTAACATTTTTAAATAAGCTTAAATTTTTGATTAGCTTTTGTATTCTGTTCTTACATTAATTTCATTGTAAATACGTTCTAAGGGTATATTTTATTACGATAATACGCGAACATACTACCTCATGCACTCATCACTGCCTAGACTACACTAACTGGACAATGAGTACAGTGAGTTTGTTGTTATGTTGTGATTTTTGTTGTTGTTATGTTGTAATGTTTTTACATCATATATGGGGAATAGGTATCCAAAAAATTGAATGCAGTCATCGAAGATTACAAATTAATAATATACAGAATCCGAAATTTTAGAGTAAACATAGCCTGTAAATTGATAAGAAACATGATTTTGAAAGGGATAGATACATAACATCTTTAATTCAATACAGTCTAAATTAGTTATTCTCAGTGACGGTATTAAAAACATTTTTTTAAATTTTTTGAGTATTGCTGTCTTTGCTTTTACACCCCACAATTGCAATAAAATATTATTTTTGAATTTTGATTTGCGGTCTGAAAATATGTCTATATTGCTTTGCGAATAAAGAATATTATACGTTCAAATGAGTTGCGTAAAATAAAATCATTAATGGGGTAATTTACTTAATTTGATAAATTTCATTTAATCATTATGTTCACGTAATTTCAAATCTAGAATTGAGTACATTTTAAAATAATAATCCTCGGTGATTGTATCCAAATATTTGTTAATTTTTTGGATATTACTTGCCTTTGTTTTTATTCCCCATATGTATTTTTTCAGTCGATTTTCTGAATATATGTTTTATTTTCATAATTTTTTTTTTTATAAACTGCTCAGTTTTTTATGTGTTTATTTTAATTTGTGATTGTTACTTTAATTGCTCGCTTGTGTAGGATTTCTTAAGTTTTTTTAGTTATTTTTTCAATTTACACCACTGTTTAAATAGAGAAATTAATGTATCTTTTAAATCCCGCTCATTAAATCATAGGACCTAGCTCTGTCAAGTGTTTGAAGGCTTAACACTTTTAATTTTTTTACATAATATATCGAATATATTTTGTATAAAAGATTGCTTCAACCGACACATTTTTAAAAACCCGACACATGTGATATAAAAATACATTTACCCCTATTGTCTGTTAACAATGGGGTGAGTTTTAAATTCAATTTGTACAACAAAACATAACATGAAACGAGCCTAATAACATAACATAAAAGGTCTTAATATTGAGTTATAAACATGCTTTTGAAATGGATCACGGGCAGCCTAATTTATTTTTGGTATATCCAGTTTCTTTGCGAAAATAGTTTCAAATTGCGCTTTATAATACACATTGGCTTTTGTGCTAGAAAATGTTATAAATTAGTTATATAAAGTTACATTTAAACAGATAAATTCTGTCACTGTTTCAGTAAGTGATTAAGATATCAAAATATTTTTTATTTTAAACTTGCATTGTTTTTTTTCCATCAAGAGCGGTAGTTAAAGGAATGTCGTCAAATACACTTCAATTACTTGCTTAATGTTATGCAGTTAAGATTTCGTAATAATTGTAATTAATCACTTTTAAAAATGTTATTTTAATGCACATACTTGGTACATTTTTAAGAAGATTCCATCAATGAATTTTTAATTTTAATTGCGTATTAAGATAAGGGATTAAAGTAAGTATATACTTAAATATATTAAGTCGGAATACATTTTTTTTTATCTTATTTAGTATCCGGAAGGGTATACAGGGTTATTTTTAAAACATCAACAACCTCGCAGGAATATATTCCTGCCTTGATTATGAGTCGAAAATGTTCAAGCTATTATGATCTAATATCAATAGTCATGGAGATATGCGACATCAAAGTTTTCATTTTTTTTTAATATTTCTGACCTATTTTTTGTAAAACGTTGGACTATCATTACAGTAACTCATATCGATTACAAAAAATTAATTCGTTTCAATACAAGTTAAATAAAATGATAAAAACCCTGAAAAAATTCCAGTTGGAATGTTTGCCAATTGGAATTCGAAGGTTTTTATTTTTTTATTTGACTTGTATTAAAGGGAATGAATTTTTCATATTCGATATAAGTTACTGTAATGGTAGTCCAACGTTGTACAAAAAATAAGTCAGAAATATTGAAAAAAATGCAAACTTTGATGTCGCGTATCTCCTTACCTATTGATATTAGGTCATAATAGCTTGAACATTTTCGACTCATAATCAAGGCGGGAATATAGTCCTGCGAGGTTGTTAATGTTTTACAAATAACCCTGTATATATTACGTATTTAAAATATTAAGCTTAGAAAAGAATAAGATAATGCGATGAAATTCCCAAACACTTTCAAATATTTTCGTTAGAGAACGAGTTTTGGAGAAAAAGTTTCGCAGAGTACTCTCGATGAGGCAAAGGGTAGATCCAATAGTGAAAATCATCATGACATTTTTTAATTACATGTCTCTTTGGGTTAAGGCAGTTTGTATTTCATAGTTGTTGGTTTTAATGTAATTCTAATTGTTAGTTAATATTTGTCTTTTAAGTTCGATTTGGTTTTTCACAAAGACCAGTCGTATTCGCGAAGCGGCCATTGTCATCGCCCGCCGGGTCCAGCTACAACTAACGGCGATAGATGCTTTCTGCTAGTGTGAATTATGTTATAAGGTTAACACGTTACCATTGTAAACGCACAGGAAAAAAATGTTAATCCGTTAAAATAAGCATCGCGTGCGGAAAACTGTCAAACCGTGAATTTCCCCATAGTTAAATATGTATCGGTATGTGTTACATAATTTCACACCATTTGAAAATGAAAACCATTATATTTCGATTACGTTGCGTTTTGTCATTATGCTCATCACAATTTAAAAAAGTAACCCATAAAAACCAAGTTTTTATTATACTCCCTTTCTTTGTAAAATATAACAACAATTAAAGACGAATTAAAACATATAACATAACACTAAACTTACAGTAATTTAATATATTTCTAAAATGTCAGATGTTTTCAGCTTTGATAAGACACTTCATGCTTTGAAGATTAAATTCTAAAAACATTTGTCAGTCAATTTAGATTTTCGACATTCGTATTGAAGTACCTATTATGCATACCGACGGAGTAATTCAAATTTAGAAAATATTCCGCGACGTTATCGGGCCGCCGTAATCAAACTTTTCTAATGAAAAGTTGAAAAAACCAATAAAATTTCTAAAAATCCGAAATTATTACTTTTTAACGAAAATTTGATAGATCTTCTTGATCGTCGCCACGAGTCTACTTGCCAAGTTTCAGCTCGATTAGATCACGGGAAAAGGGTCAAAAATCGATCCAAAGTTTTTGTTGACGGCAAGCAAGCAGACGCCACGAGTTAAAAGAAAAGAAGTAAAAATGTGAAACGATAACTTTTGTGTAGGTAACCTATTGTTTTTCAATTTTTATATTCTCTTCTCAAATTCAATCTTTATATTTTTAATGTTTGTCCAATTAGGTTTAAGAAATGTTAAGTATTAGTACCTACCGTATTTAAGTTTAGCTATTTTTTCCCAATTTCGTAAATTAAATACCCCGATGGCGATGATGCTTAAATATAATGGTCCATTTAAAGTTTCAAGCAGAAATTTAAGATTAAAGTTAAGGTAAATCAGATCGCGCCTGCCCCGGAAAGGAGGAGATCCGTGGTTCGAATTCCGGTAGCAGCCAAATATTTTTTCGTTGATTTGAATTTTCTGTATGACTTTCTAATTGATTAATCAATTTGGTTTTAAATTTCTCAGAACTTTGTTATGAAAAAGTTGCAACTTCACAATAAGAATGTGTTCTCGAATATAATATATGTGTGTCGTATCAAATGTGTTCAAAAATAAAATTTTATTAAACGGTTAATTCTGGCGTCCTCTAGCGGCAATAACACAAAGTAATTTGCGCCTACTGTACCACAAAAAGTGGATTGCTCTAAAAATGTATAATAAATGAGACTTTCAGATAAGGTCGATATATTCACGGAAAAGTACAAGACCGCTATAGCGTAATTGGATACGCGCCTGCCCCGGATAGAGGTAGATCTGTGGTTCGAATCTCGGTAGCAGCCAAATATATTTTCGTGGATTTGATTTTTCTGTATGTCTTTCTAATTGATTAATTAATTTAGTTAAAATATTATTTATAAATTAAAGGCAATATTTTCGCTACAATGATAGAAATAGTGACATTTGATAGATGTCTTGACGTTTCCCTATTTTTTAGTGTTGGGGTTACAATATTGTTATTCTCAGAACACGGCCGATATACTGTGAAATAAGGCTCTGTCTATTTGGCTTCAACATTTTTTGCTGATCTTTCAAGGTTTACGAATGGATTTTGTAGTCTCAGGTGTCATTGTTACAATGTCAATCTCACGCGCGTAGGTTTTTTTCCCGTATTACACAATTCCAGTCAGAATAAATACTATTTTTGATACGAACATTTTTCGTAACCAATGAATAATAAACCGAGAAAACTAACCCAAATGTTAAGGCCCAGCCATGTGATACTCGTATCTAACGGCTACATAATAATTGTCGTGAATTTAATATCACTCACTATCAATTACTCACAATCCTTACTACAATTTTAATGCAACTTTATTTCACCTATCACAGATATTATACTTACCTACTCAAGTTTTTGTATGTATGTACTCAAGTATATGTATATATATTGTATTTTGGATATGTATATCTAATCATGTATGTTTTCTTACTTGCATTAAGTTAATTATTTATCAAATTTATTTTATTTTTAAATATTTACTCATGTTGTTTATCATACGTGTCTTCTCTTTTGCATTGAATGAATTATTTCGAATTTTTTTAATGGATTTTTATTTTAAAATATTGAAATTACAATATTTTGCTCTATTATACTATATTTATTGTATATTAATATTTTTCATGCAAAAACCTGCGATGAATTAATTAATCCTTTTTTCTTTTTTAAACAGTATTAGGTCTTTTTGTATTTTATTTTAACAAATTTAAGCTACAATATTAAACCACACTATTTTGTTACATCTATTGTATATTCATATTATTACTTGTAAAAGCCCCCTGTATCAACGATATTACAGTGCATTTTTTTAAAGTCTTTTGCAGTATTATTGATATTTGGTTATGACAACTTTTGTAACATTACAACGTTAATAATATTAAATTATACGAACTAACCATTAGCCTTGATCGCTCACTTCGCCATAAAATGTTGACGTACATTATTCACAGTCAGCCCCCACAGTCATTATCCCGACTGCAATCATCTGGAGCTTTTTGTGTTTTAGTATTAATAGAAAAACAACTACTTTCATGGGGATTAGTACAACTTTCCCTTTCGGTCGTCATCCCCCGCGTGGGGTGCCGTCGTCGGCCAGCCCTTCCGGCTGCGAACCTTCAACCCTCGGTATTTTTCTACGAAATAATAACCGGCGCATAAATAACATAATAGTCCTGCACTCCTTTGCGGATGATAAATGAGGCGGTCGGTAGCCTCAATGCGTCTGGAGTCTAGAAGGATCTATTCTGATATGGTAGACTTAACCACCATTAACCGACAGTGCATCACTAAATAAGTATGTTAAATTTAACTGCAATTTCGGATATTTTATACGCACCGTATGTATTACCGAGAAGCGAATCTCGACGTTTCGTTGGATACTTATCCAACGTCATCAGGAGGACGACCTTTACCCGCGGAGGTGGAGGTCGGACTGATTAAAGGTGCTTCTTTCTAGGGCGTAAATTGTATGCACTTTGCTGTGGAGTGTTCTCTTTTTCTACAATAGAGGTCGCCAGTGTGCAATATGTATTAGTTACGTCGGCGGATTTTACTGCGACTTCTCTCAAGGGTTGAATCAGTGTCGTTAGAACAGGGCGCCAAATACTTGATAGTTTGTAACTGTCGTCTTTATTGAAATTGGGATGTTTGTATATTTCGATGGATTCTCTCACTAATCTGGGTACAAGGAATATCCGAAATTACAGTTAAATATGTCTAACGACCGTAATAACAACCTTAACTCTTTAAAGATTGTTGAAATTACGCTGTGGTGATGTCTATGGGCGGCACTGTAGATGATGCAGATATGATCATATAAACACGCCCAGGACACGGACCGCTCTCGCTTTTGACCTTTTCGGCAGTACGAGTGCTATTTCCCATTTGATATAGGATACAATCGTGTAACGCACCTGAATAGATTCAGTTCGATTCTCCAAGTCGCTTTTTCTTCCATATACAATTTTTCACACATTACTGTAATGATAGTCCAACGTTTTACAAAAAATAAGTCAGAAATATTGAAAAAAATGCAAACTTTGATGTCACATATCTCAATAACTATTATAATTAGGTCATGATAGCTTGAACATTTTCTACTCATAATCAAGGCAGGAGTATAGTCCTGCGAGGTTATTAATGTTATATAAATAACCCTGTATATATTAACAAATATAAAATAATGGATATTAAATTATGCCAATTACAAATTTTATAATAGTAATTTATGAAAACAATTGTGTTGTAAAATAAATTATTAAATTGTTTTTACAGCGAGTGGGGAGGGTGGAGGGGAATGTGGGATGGGTTGTAGAAGGGATGATAAATTGTATGAATTAGTTTGTTTTATGACCTTTATCGTTTAGATAAAAATGACAATGTGGTGATAGTTTACGTTAAATGAATTTATGGATCTGTAGATAAAGGAGTTTTGTTTTCAGTTGGTCTTGCAAAGAGGGACATGAAAAGTAGATATATGTTATTGCGAGTTGGGATATGGAGAGATATTCGTTGAAGAAGTTTAGGACTATCTACTAGGTTGTGTGATATTATAAATAACATTACCGCGTTAGCTATGTCTCTTCGACAAGTTAGAGTCTGCATGTTGAAAACTTTACAGAGTTTTTATTGCTTATATGAGATATAAATGAGCGGAGGTTTAGGTATCTTAGGAATGTATTTTGGACGCTTTCAATTCTATTTTTTTATACTGCATAACCTGGATTGCACACCTGAGATTCATATTCTAAAATACTATGAACAATAAATGAATAAATATGTGAAACCTCTGAAGTAATGGTCTAGTTACAAATCCTACGTAATTCCCTTGAGAAACTTGTATTTTAACCTGTTCCGCTGTGTATTTCCGACCTTCCATTCCCGCGTTTTAGATCTCATTGTAAGGAACACAAAACAGTACAGAAAATTACACATTATATATATTTTCGCCCGTACTAACATCATCAGGCTGTATCTTGCAGTGAGAGCCACAGACAATAGATCCTCATATATTACCTACATCGTCTGCTCTCTTCATATCCAGACATCTTACAAATTCTTTCTGACACTCTTCTTCTTCCTGTTTCTTTACATTGGAACTGGGAACTGCTGTTGTGAATTGTTCTTTCCCGTTATATTATTTCTACGCCATAAAAGAATAAAAAAAAATCAGGTTGTTTCTCAGGAGCCTAGGGTTGTCTGTAGGACGAAGACCGTGGGGTTCTAAGAGTTAAAACCTACAGGAGTCTGGCCATAACGTTTGATCAGGCCAACCAATCGGAGGCTAGGAACGAGTGGCATGGCTTCGCGCCATCTTTTTCTCATTCATTCCGTCTTTGATCGGTCGACCTACTAAGAAGAATTTAGTGTGTTAAGCTATGTTTCGTATGTAACTTATATATAACAAAAATACGATAAAACTTCAGTGTTTATGTCAGTGTATTCCTTATTTACTTGCACGTTATGTCTCTCTACCTGCTTGTCACATATTGCACGACACTTGCATACAATCCACGAACACCGGAAGATTCCTTCGGAAGGGAGAAAATTCTTCCTCCACACTACCTCATTGGTGCGGTAACCTCTACAAAACCTTCGTTGACCGTTTTTAATTCCATACCCGAACTGTCTAAATAAACAATATTAATGTAATGTATCATTACGACCACCATGGCTTTGTCTTCGTCGGCTCGTGTCTTTGTTTGAAACTCGATCATTCATCATAAGTGTTGCCACACTATTTTTTCAGTTCCCCGTTCCGGCGTAGAATTTCAGGAAGAAGAAATGATTTCACACAAAAGCATTCATTTCCTTTTACTTTATTGACAGTGATAAATCTCTTAGTATTTGGATATAAAAAACTGACGGATATCTTTTCTTATAATCTTTAAATCTGAAATCCGCAAAGCTCCATCTATTTTGATCTCGGAACTCCGATTAACAGATTCATATTTGTAATATACTTATCGATATCTTTCTTTTAAAAATTATAAGCCATTCATTAAACTATTCGTAAGTGTCACCGATAGCATTATTTTCTTATACTTTCTTATTTAGTCAATTTTAGAATATCACTCGCTAATCGATATTTGGCGCCTCCTAAATCTTATTGTAATAAATGTGAAAACTCTATTTCTAAGGCAGTTTTACTGGGGTCCTCCTAAAAAATTGTTGTATATAAATTAGTAGTTATTTGTTTTTAGTGTCATATTATTTATTATATAGTATACACAATGTGTGGGGTATAAAAGCAAAGGTAGCAATATCGAAAAAAAATGTAAAAATGTTTTGAATGTAGTCACCGAGGATTACTAATTTAAAGTGTACTGATTTCTAGATTTTATGTATCTATCCCTTCCAAAATCATGTTTCCTATAAATTTATAGGCTATGTTTCCTATAAAATCTCAAATCGGTACATTATAAATTAGTAATCCTCGATGCCTGCATTATTTTTTTTGGATATTGCTGCCTTTGCTTTTATAACCCACATATCAATCCTATCCTTTAAAAAAGTAACCCATAAAAACCAAGTTTTTATTATACTCCCTTTCTCATTTTCGGGTTTCGTGTCTACCATATGCGTCGGAATCTCCATACAACTTGTATGAAAAAAACATTCATAATTTGAAAAAATCCAAAATTATACTATAATTATTATTTTTTTAAATAGATCGATAGATAGATAAAATTTAATAGATCTTCTTGATCATCGCCACGAGTCTGCTTGCAAAGTTTCAGCTCGATTGGATCACGGGAAAAGGGTTAAAAATCCAAAGTGTTTTCCTCAAGAAAACAAGCAAGCAGACGCCACGAGTTCAAAGAAAGGAAGTAAAAATACTAATACACTGACAGACAGTCCTTATTTAAAAACCAGGTTCCGTCCCATCAGATACTTGATATTTTATTATATTTCAATGAAAAATTTTCAATTTGTGAACGATCGAACAAAACAGTGAACACTGACTAACTGTTTGAATATAGACAAAGCGATAAATGTTCAGTAGGCTAATCAGTGCATGTTTGTCTCTGACAAGATTAACACGCATGTGATCAATATTGGTGAATGTTTAACAGTACTATGGTTGGGGTGTATATAGTAGTGTAGTGTTGGTCCTGACGAAGAGACGGGTACGTAAATTAAGGAAAACAGGTATTTGTCGCTAGGTGTAGACGGCGCTACACATATTATAGCACTAAGTATATCTCTACCCTGCTAACGACAATGGAACGCACAGATTTGATGATGAGAGGGTGAAATGGTGATAGGCGTACAGTAACGGTCGTAAGTGCGGACGATCGTTAAGTGAGGAGTGGCTGTACTTAGGGGGTAACCTGTAATACTGTGTATATATGAAAAATAGGGTCAGTTTTAGGAATTAAAAATTTTAATACTACAAATTCGAATCAATTTGCTTTTTGCTATTTATTTGTACACGTGTTATTGAAAAAATATTAAAAATTTGAATAGAAAAACGGTGCAAACGATGTCTCTAAGATTTAATTAATTTTTTCAACATGTTAAGATAAATAATACTAAAGATGTGACAAGTGCTTTTCGATACTAAAAGAAATTAAACTTCCATTAAATATACCATTTTGCTTTCATCGATGGAATCCATTATGAAATTTATTTATTTATTTATTTAACCCACATATGGGCTTTTACAAAATATTCAAAATATTTAACATAAAAAAATCACTAATAAATAAAAAAACACAGATATTTACTTAAAAAGATTTAAGTACGAGGTTACAGTTACAAGAAAAATCATAAAATACAGATAGTTATAAAGATTACAGTAAGAGGATAAAGTACATATAATAGATTTGAGTACATTGAAAACAGAAGTGAAAAAGAGAAGTTTAAACAAGAAGAAGAAAATAAAAAAATATTTATCCATTACCATTTAATTGAGACGTAAAGAATTGTTTCAATTTAGTCCTGTACACAGTTATACTATCAGCAAAAATGTCAACCACCTCCGCATCTTCATTCCCTAACGAGTAATCTTGGGATTACGGTGTTTTTTAATCCATTTGTCTAACATTTCCTCTAAAATAGAATAATGATTCCAAATATGTGACATGTGGGCTTTTTGATATTGTTGGAAAATATTAATAATTTTATGCAAATTTTCAGTCGGAAATCGTGAAAAATTCAACTTTTTTTCTTCAATAAAACAAAAATGGCTTCATCACATCTTAGCTAAATACTAATAATTTACGAAAAAAAATTGTACAGAATATTTTCTATTCAAAATTGAATGAGGAATACTCCCCCGAAATATTTACTACAAGCTACGAGACATCCTGTATAAAGAAACACCAATATAAATTATTTCGCGTCCGTAGTTTTTGAATAATTAATTCCATAAATTGATCCTATTCATTATTATCGTGCGTTCACAGTGGGGTAACCCCCTAAAGATGATATTTTATTATGAAAGATCTCGCTCCGGGTTCGCAGAAAAAAAACACAATATTTAAGCCATTCCTCAGAGAAAATGCTGTGTATTGTTGTGTTGTAATATCATCTCTGGCAGTGCACAATGGCGCCATTGTTACTCCGTGGTGCCGGCCGAAGCTATTCAGCACCGAGGTGCAAGGCGAGGGAAGAATAATAAAGAGATGTACAAAAGAAAAAATGAATCGACAAATTATTCTCGATTTCTTTTACAACAGCGGTGTTTACACAAAACAGGAGAATTTTATTATTGTTGATTTTTTTAAATTTTTTAGAATTTTTAAAAATTAAAGTCTTGATTGTCTGTCACGGGTGGAAAGTGTAATGTTATATCCACGGTTACCAGTAATGTAGATTTTTTTAATGCTTTATTGAAAATAAAATAAATTCATGTTACAGTGATTAATATATTACTTTTTTTTTCTTTTTTTTTTATTAGAGACACTAACAGGATAAATGGTACATGATACTCTGATATTATAATGAAGACTATGCCCGCTATCCCAATTAAAAGTGTCTTCGGCACGCTCTAGTAACATGTATATTTGCATTTAAGTATAGTTTACATTACTTGTTTAACTGTCATCAGAAAAAGTTACAACTTGTGTTTGGGGAAAGGAGTACATGATGCATAATGTTAGAGTATGAATGATAAGTATGTGTAAGTCAATAAATGGAACAGTGTAGAGAAATACAAACATCATAAAATAAATATTAGTGAATCAATTATACAAATTATTTTCGGAGTACAGTTATTTTTTAAATTATAACTATTTTTGTTTTGATTTTGTTATTTGTTTTATGTATTTCTTGAATTTAGTATGTTGTTCTTCAGTTCTGACATTCATTAAAAAAATTTGACACCTAGATAAGTGTAATGGTGTTGTGTGGCTGTTTTGTTGTACATATTTGGGAATGTTTAAACATCCTACTATTTGCGCTCTTTAGCTATGAATATGAGAATAATGAGTTTGTGATGTATTTATATTTTGTTGAATGAATGTCTCTTTATGTATTTGTAATAATGAAGTGTTTTTGTATAATCTGTCTTACTTTCTTTGAAAAGTTAATCTGTAGGGATACTATTTTTTTTTTAAATTTCAGCACGCAACAAATGCGACGAAAGTTTTCGCACGGTGACGAACCGACAAAGAAATTAAAAAGTAAATAATATTTCATACCCTCGCTAAGTTCACTTGTAAGAGACCCAGACCGCGAACGTAATACAGCAGGGTGAAATGCGCATGCGCATCCTGACCAGCTATGTTCCAACGCAAGGTATACAACACAAGGTTTTTATATGTATGCCAAAAAGTATTACTTCTAACGCGCGTACGTAACTACATGCTCCCAGTTTTTTTTCTGATTGAAATATAAATATGATTTGCCGGTAATAGCGTTTCTCGGTAATTTTGCATGCCCTGTTTTCTATGCGTCATCCCCAAAGTGAAACTCCAAACTTCCCACTGGCTATCGGCTGCTGATTGCTGTTTCCTTTCCTCTTGAACTTGTTTGTTCACATGTTCCCCGGGCATTGATACAGCACACTCGTGCACCCGTGAGCGGTGAGTGGACATGGCAGTCTGTCTGTATTAGTGAGAGCTTTTAGTGTGTTAGTATTTGGCTAGACAGGTACACCTGCTTCCTACCCTTAACTACCCTCAATTTATTTGTTCAGTGGAATCCGGTTATTGTAATCATGGATAATGTTATCGTTGTCGGTCGGTTCCAAACCTCTTCATATAAAATTAGTTTAGAAAAATCCACCATTAAATTAAAAGCTAAACACTTGTGATATTAAAATAAGACATACATGCCGTTATCTTGTATTATTATGGTGACTTTACATTTATACGGTTTATTTTTTCATGGGGTATTTTAGTTTTCCTAGCTGTGAAGAAACTTCGCAGGTCATATTTAACCAAAATTTATTAGACATGAGCTTTAATGTAATATTTTACCGCATCTTTCCTTAAATAAATCTCCTTTTTTCTTCTTCTTCAGCCTTCATCTCTCCACTGCTGGATATAGGCCTCTTCCATACCCTTCCATCATTCCTTGTTATTTGCTAATTGTAGCCATTTCTTTCCCCCCACAGCGGCTATATCGTCGGCCCATCTCTTTTCAGGTCTTCCGATGCCTCTTTTCTTCTCCTAAGTCTCCATTTCTGAACTCTGGGAGACCATTTTGTAGCATCCTGCCTTGCAACATGTCCTGCCCATTGCCACTTTAGTTCTGCGCCTAATTTCGTCATTTCTAATTCTCTTAGGCTTACTCCAAGCATGGATCGTTGTGTGCATTTGAGTTTTCATCACTGGCAATATGCACGATTCAAAAGCTTTTCTTTTAAGGCTAATTGGGATCTCTTTGTTCTCGAAGATATGTTTGAGTTTGCCAAAAGCAGCCCAGCTCATTTCTATTCGTCTTGGCAATTCTGCTGTTTGATTCTCTTTCTCCATTTTTATCTTGTGTCCTAGGTATATATATTCATCTACTATTTCAATATTATTATTATTATTGACAGTGATGATAACAATAATAATATTGAAATAGTAGATGTGAAAAAAGATTGAAATAGTAGATAAATAAATAAATAAAATTAATTTAAAAAAAATGAGGCTCGAACCCCCGAAATGACATAGACGCGAAGTGTCAATATCATTTGAAATACGCCAATTAGCTAGACACGTGACCTTTTGTTCTGAAGTAACATTTTCATTTTTTTATTGTCAGAAATTTGAACGTAGTAATACTTCTGACACGAAAAGTATGTATGTAAATGGTTTTATTTAATAAAATTGTCTACCTGCGTGTTTTCAAAGTTTTTCGAATTCAAGATTTATTTTCAAAGTGTAAAAGGCCAGCGCCACACTGCGCGTGTCTTCCGCCGCGTCTTTTCAAATCGGCAAACCAAATGGATCGACCGATCATACGCATATAGAAAAAAAATTAGCGGCGTTCCGCGACCAAAGAGACGCGGCGGACGTTTTTCGAAGAAATAAAAATTCCTCCGCGATATGGTGCTCGTATTAACGAAAAGTTACCTATACACATCACCGAAAACATGGTTTTATATCAAATTAAACAACTTTTTGTGCATTTTATGTACGGGTTTATATAGCTAAATAAACTATTTTAAGTTAAGCTTAATAAAGCATTTAATGTTTCAGAAGATAAGTGAGAAATATTGAAAAAAATGCAACATTTCATATTGCTTATCTCGACAGCTTTTGATATAAGCACATTGACGTTATAAAATGTTCGATGTGTTGGGTATTATGTGCGTAATTGTATCCGTTTCTATTTTGAAATGAAGAGAACACGACAACAACAAAAATACGACAGATTAATCAATCATGTATTCATTCCCCTTTATTTTTAACAACTTCTTGACGACGTTGTACAAGTTTTTCGATGCGTCTGCAATAAAAAACATTCGGTCTTTGAGACAATATAATTCGTTCGACGTTTTTTTTCTTTTCTCATTTCTTTTTTCTCATTTTTGTCTTCTTGTCATTCCATTTCGAAAGCCTCTATTAATTACATAATATACGAGTATATATAAAATAATATAAAATAAATGTAACGTTAAAGCATATACAGTATTTTGTAGAACGGAAAATTTTGTTTCGAACTAGCTGTGCCCGCGCGGCTTCGCACGCGTAGATTTTTAGTACACTGTTTGGACGTCATAGAACTTTCGCGAATATTCTAGAACATTTACCTTCCAGAACTTTCAAGAAATTTATCGAACGTACAGGAACCTTCTAGACACACCGACACATTCCGCCACTCAGTTTAGAACCTTATAGAACTTTCGGGAATTTTCTAGAACCTTCTCCTTCCAGAACTTTATAGAGCAGGTTTTTCCGGAACCTTCTAGACTCGTCGACACAGTTGGCGCGCCTATTTTGAAATAATATGAAGCATTTGCGGCCTTCCCATAACAAAACAATGTGCTAGAACGCACATTTTTGGCACCCACGCTCAGCCACCCCCACTAAACTCGCATATTTTCGATGTGACACCAAGGGCTATCCACCACCATAACCACCG
>JADDOH010019408.1:0-18328 GCA_016648135.1 Agrypnia vestita
TCACATAAATCGTTTTTGAAATTGTCCCATAATTTCAATGGTTCTGATGGCTGACAAAATAAAAGTATGACTACAAACAACTCTCTCAGTTGTACTGGACATTGCGAAAGCGATGCTTCTCTCAGAGTATTTTCCCAATGGTCATCGTTTTGTAGCAAACCTCTGTCACAGCAAACTGCTTGATAGGTCTCTTTGAGAACTCCGTTAACGATTTTTAAGTACTCGAATGAGGTTAGACCGCGTACGTGATGCAGCAACATTCTAAGATAAAAACACTCTGATTGAGAAGGATTTACACCGTAGACTTTTCCTAAAGCGGCATCTTTTTTTATGCCTAGATGGCCAACTACTTCCTCACCACGCCTCTTTCTTGTGAATTTATTATTGGCCCATGTGTAGTATTGCGGGATTTCGAGGTATAGAAGTGTCTTTGCGAATTCATCTTCATGACAGAGCTCAAAGATAGCCAGCAAAGTAGTTTTACTTGGGTTTTGGGCCACTTGTTCAGCCGTTTCTGCGGTAAAATGTGATTTATTTGGATAAGTATTAATACCCAGTTACGAATAATGTGGCCTAGTTTGTACCGGCGTGGCGTTACATATTTTAACATAAAATAATAATAATAGTTAGACGTATGGTATCGCGGACTTTTTTGTAGATATTGATGTCCTCTATAAAACTGTAGTACATTATTTTGCACTATTGTCAATAATTTCCGCAGCGTACGCGACATAAGGTTTTTTTTGATATTTTTTTCACACGTTGGGTTACATTATCGAAGTTTTCATACGGATTTCTAACTTTTTGAAAATATTCTATAGCCTATGTTCGTCAGGATAATGTAGGATTCTAAATGTGTAAGAATTTTTCACATCGGTCCAGTAGTTTCGTAGCCTATTCAATTCAAACACACAATCAAATCTTTCCTCTTTATAATATTAGTATAGATACTCTATCGCAAATTCTTAAAAAAAATAATTGATCAAATAAATATATGAACGAAAATATTAAATATGATGTTTCGAGAATTTATCAATTCATTAATAATTTAAAACTTTTTCATAAAAATCGTTTTGGGAGTTTGTTTGTTGTCATTTTGTCGTTGGAACTAATGTCGTATGGACTTTTTATCGTGTTACGATTTGTTTTATGTCACGGCACGAAGTCGTGACATAAAAGAAGACACGAATGTTATGACACGAAGATGTCTTAATATTTCTTATACAGAAATTTTACACGTACATAAATAAGTAGGCACATCCCTGCTACTTTGGCTTAGGATATCCTAAGAAATGGGCGATTAGTTTTGTACATGCTTTTATTTAACTTTCTTTGTCTGATGACTTTATATTACTGCATTACTTGCAACGTGATCTGGTCTTATTTTCTAAAAAAATAATAATCATTCCGTCACCGATAGGACGTTGGAAGTGACGGTTATGTCACGCTGGTAAGTATCGCCATTTTCGAAATACGATGTATTACAATAGTTAGCCTAATCGACTAATAAAAACCCACCGCGTAGAATAAATATCAAAAACCTTCTAGGGTTAATATTTGGATACTGCACGCATGATGTTAATTTAAAAATTGATTACGAATGTATTCAAAGAAAGCGTATAAAAGTGCGCTATCGTGTCGATTTTAACGATTTGTCAATTATATTTAAAATAATAGTTAATCTTCCTACTTATAGCCAAATACCCCAAATACATACTCAAATATCTTCGCTTTGAATAACGAACGGATAACAGCGATAGATTACTCCATGCGGCTTTACGCTAAGAATTCAATTTGTCGAACCTTTTATAAATTAGCATTTTTACGTGAAGCCTCAAAAGTGTGGTGCGCGTTTGTTTTTAAAAATTAGGTAAGTGCTACTTAGCGGAATATTTAAATCACCCAAATGAGTCGATTATTTTCTGGAGGAATGTACACACTGAAAAATTCTTAATTACATAATTATGTAAAATGACGATTGGCAAATTATATTTAACAAGCTATATAACCCGTTAACAATGACGAACTTTTTATTTTTGAATTTTAGCTTTACATTAGCTAATTAATTACTACCTATATATTAATTAGTCAAAATAAGAAAGTGTATTTTGAAATCAATCTAAAATATAAGCAATCTAAAATCATACTAATTTTGAAAACGGAATAATGTTCATTTTTATTTAATAATGAAAATGGAATGAGTTCAACTATTGGATTCTAGTTACGGATGGACATTCGAAATTATTATTGGGGATTGGGGATTCGGATTGGAAATAGAGATCTAGCAATCTGATTATAAATAAATAAATACTTTTATTCTTTAGGAACCGACATGTAAAAGTATCGTCATTTTTGACGGGTTACAGCTTGTATGTATGTAAAAATTATATTTTTCTTCTGTGATGTGACATCCTTCTTAAACATGTTAATTTTTCTGTTTTATTTTCACTTTCTCCGATAGATTGTTGTATTCCTTTAGTCCTTTGTAATATAAACAATTTTTTGTTTTTGTTTTCTTTCTACTTGGGGTTCTTATTTCGTTTGTATTTCTTGCAATTATGTCTATGAATTTCTGCGTTAGGTGTATGTGGGGTGTAAAAGTAAAGGCAGCAATATCAAAAAAAAAATTGAATGCAGTCATCGAGGATTACTAAGTTATAATGTACCGAATTCGAGATTTTATAAGGAACATAGTCTGTAAATTTATTGGAATAATGATTTTGGAAGGGATCGATACAAAAAAAATATAATTCAGTACATTTTAAATTAGTAATCCCCGGTACTGCATTCAAAACTTTTTTTTTTTACTTTTTGCCTTTGATTTATAGCCCAAATATGTATTCTTATTTTTAAATTTTTCTAATTTTTTAAAAATTTCTATCATATAAATCTAAGAGTACTTATCTATTTCTCCTTGGAACGGTTTTCACCGCTGTGTTTTGTTGAATTAGGATTTTTAAATGCCCCCTTCGTTACTGAAAATTTGGGGTAATCTCGATTTATATATATTAGGTCTTTACATATGAAATTGGCGTTTAGTATGGGAGGAACATAAAGCCGATTTTTTTTTATTATAATATATTTATTTAATCAAAGTATGTACCATTGCTATCTATGCACTTTTGCCATCTCATAGGTAGTTCATCGATCCCTTTACTAAAAAAAACCATTCGGACGGGAATCAATAAAATCTTTGAAGGCGGTTTGGACTGCCCCATCGGAGTTGAATTTTTTCGTTTGAAAGAAGTTATCCAAATTTCGAAAAAAATGGTAATGTGTTGGGGCAAGGTCCGGAGAGTACGGTGGATGTCTTAGACGTTCCAATTGAAGCTCCTCTAATTTGGTAGCCGTCTGTTGTGCAGTGTGTGGTCTAGCGTTATCATGAAGCAGCAGTGGCCTAGAGCGATTAACCAGCCTCGGTTGTTTAGCAGCTAGCTTTTCCATCATGGTTTGCAGTTGCTGACAATAGACATCTGCCGTAATCGTCTGGCCAGATTTAAGAAAGCTGTAGTGAACGACACCAGCACTAGTCCACCAAACGCTCACAAGTAACTTTTTTGGAGTCAATTTTCGCTTGGGGCATGGTTTGGCTGGTTCGGCAGGGTTCAGCCATTGCGATGAGCGCTTCCGATTATCGTACAGGATCCACTTTTCATCACAGGTAATGATTCGATTTAAAATCCCTTCATTATTGTGCCGGTTGAGTAATGCAACGCAGCAGTCAACGCGCGTTTGTTGATTTGCTTCACTCAATTCGTGAGGTACCCACCTTTCAAGCTTTTTCACCTTACCAATTTGCTTCAAGTGGATTAAAACAGTTTTATCACTAACACCGCAGCCTGCAGCTAACTCGGATGTGGTTTGCGATGGATCCGCTTCCACAATAGCCTTCAATTCTTCATTATCAACTTTGGTCTCCGGCCGTCCACGGGGCTTGTTCTGCAGGTCGAAATTTCCAGAACGAAAACGTTGGAACCAAAAACGCACTGTGTTTTCTTTTGCGGCACCGTCGCCATACACATCATTAATCCTTCGAGCCGTTTCTGCAGCACTGGTGCCACGGTGGAACTCGTACTCGTAAATAACGCGATATTTCAAGTTTTTCATTTTGTAAACTGAGTGACGCAAAGAAAAAAACAATTGAGGAAAAAACAAATGAATTATAATTTTCAAAACCCAAATACATGAGTAAATAGCTGTATAAATTTGGATTTGGAATTCCTAACCAAAGAGATGATATTTGAGATCAAATTTGCCAGTAAGGTAAAACGCCAATTTCATATGTAAGGACCTAATATACATATTATATATATATAATAGATATATATATATATATATAATATATATATATATATATATATATATATAATATTATAATAATATATCTATATGCCTGTTTCTTCAGTTAATTTTTGTAATCGATAAAATGCGTATTCAAATTATTGTGAAACTAAATGTGATAGTATGGTGAATACATAATGCTCACAATAAGAGAATGAGTATGTGTCTCTAGGATGTATTTTCTAAAGATGTCGTAGCTGAGAAATATACCGAAGGGAGGATGAATGCGGCAGACAGCGGGAATAATTCATGAAGCGAACGCTGCTTTGAATATAATTATCGCCATCAGGAATTTGTTATTTAGATCAAGCCACTAGATTTAACTTACAGCCATACGGAGATTGAGTTCGAAATTAAGGAGGTGAAGAGTTTTAATGATAGATCATTAAACGTTCCAAATGATCTCGAAGAATGGTGACCATACACACAAACAAAACAAAACAGACACGTAGAGAAGGAAGCTTTTGAATATGAGTTTTTTTTTGTTTTTTATGCTAAAATATGAGATTTCATTTTTCAAGTGTATTAACGAATGACTCCAGATACGTCTCCAATATCCTGAGGAATGTGAAAGCAAGAATGAGACAAACAGAGAAAAGACCAGGACGGAAACAGGCGGATAATAACGAAGCAGACCTGCAAGAAGTAGGCGGCCCAGTGAAGTGGGACCCGCCACAGACCCATGTCCCTTCTATTAGCGAAAACTCCCGTATTAGCCCTACACTTTCGCCATCCAGATTGGCATTATTTAAATACTAAAGCGGTTCAGCAGACTGGACGACAAGTCAAGGGTTGGGTGGTGCTCTATTACTGTTATTACATATTAGGTTGACGCATAACGCATGTTTTATTTGCCACTTTTTAAAATTTATTTGACGATTAATTGTCATTATGTTTATGTTAATTTATATGGCGCCGTTTTTGCGTAAGAGACGCTTCAAGGGCGCTTTACAGGTGCGACATCCCGAAAAAACTAGTTTTTAGGCTCTTCTTGAAGAGTTCCTGGTTCTCCATAGATCACAACACTGGAGGCAGCTGATTCCACATAGCTGGGCCCGCAAATCTGAAAGCACGTTCCGCAAACCTGTGGCTCCAGGCTCCCTAGTCATAATTTAATTATTTAATAGGGTTAGCAAATTAAAATGTGCATCGAAAACCACGCGCTTATACACTACATTATGCTGTACCACTTCGGCAAAGTATTTCGCGATCTGTTTGGCACAATCAGAATGATCAGCGAAAGGGCGTGCCGAAAGTGGTTTTCTCGCTTCAAAACTGATGACACCAGCCTCAGTCAGGATGGGGTCGATCTTCGGATTTGATAAACAGGCCTTTCTGACGACTGTAGAAGAGTTCAAAAGTTGCATCCCTGGGATTCTGGACACTCTTCGCTTGCAGAATCGACCGTCTTCCAAGCAAATAGGAAACAGTAATTGACGGTGATGGCGACTAGGCTCTCGAGTGATAACTTTGTACATATGTAGGGTATAAAAGCAAAGGTAGTAATGCCCAGAAATTTTTTTAAATTAGTAGTCACCAATGACTACTAATTTTAAGTGTACTGAGTTCTAGATTTTATGTACTTTTAGCACTGTCGGGGGCGCCAATTTGGCAGATGTTTGATTACCTCGTAGTATGAATTTCGTGTAAGATTTGTGTATGTATATAAATGAAATTAAGGCTGTATTTGTAGGTAGATCAATGCCCATCCGTCGAAGCACGATCTCCCAGCACACTTTATGTGTGGTGCGTAAATGTGTGAAACAGATAGATGTGAATGAATGGTGAAATGGATATACAAGATGACCAGAAGATACTCACGGTTTGTTAAATTTCGAATTTATTGCAAATAGAGGTTACAATGGTATAGTTCGCGAAATACAAAGAATATTGCGACCGTCTCGAACGGCGTTTGAAGGAAGAGTAGCCGTGGTACCGGCGTGCTGTCTACCGGTACCTCGCCGGTTGTATCGGGCTTCCGATTGGTGGTTTTGCCTCGAGCGCGATTGGTCCATTTGGTACGCTCGAGGGACTAGAGTCCGGGTAGGTCTAGGTGCCCCACATATCCAACCCTTCCAAAATCATGTTTCCTATAAAATCTCGAAATCAGTACGTTCATTATAAATTAGTAACCTCGATGACTGCATTCAATCTTTTTGATATTGCTACCTTTGATTTTGTACCCCACATATAATTTTTAGGGTTTTTATTTTTTTTACGTTACAAAATAGTTTTTTTTTAAAACGGCGAAAAATTAAGTTTTGGTCTAACAATAACTCCGGCTCAAAATTACCATACATCCATTCCCAGTCATATAATGTTTAGAATATTTTCGTATTTAAAATTGTAATTAAAATGTTTGAGAATCATTCGAAGCAATAAAGAATCAATTAATTGTACTATAAAAGACTTAGAACTACCAAAACACTAATTCCATTTAGTCTGAATTAGACTAGTCCACCCAAATTGGCCACTTGCGTTTTGAATGATGACTGCAGTAATTTCAGTGTTGTCAGTCGACAAAATTGCACTCGCGTTGCTTGTACAGTCGAGTATCGTCCAATGTTGGATTTTTAACAGCGTCTACACAAAGAATAATAAATTTATAGGCGAATGGGATTCTGACGAAGGAGTGTATCCAATTCCTTACGAGGCCGCAGAAGAAATTGAAATTAATGAAGACGACCCGCCAGATCCGCCGAGAGATAGGATTATCATGACATTTCCAGGTGTGTTTATTTACTGATTATATCGCAAAAGGGACAGTTTGAATAATAAATTTGCATTTAATGTTTAACACCTTTAACCTTCGGGTAATGCCTGCCCAACATAACTTGGCGTGTGGCAAGATTGGAACTAAAACCCGCCCCGCCCGCACCCGGCGGTAACCCCTCGTCCTGTAATTCATCTGTATTTGCCGGGAGCTGTGACATCTTGATTACCAATATACACTGAATTATTATGTCCAAAACAACCAAAACAGTCCGGGGTGGTGCAAGAACAATTGCCAATGAAGTATTAAAGTTTTGCGAAGCTGAAAAAGCAAATAATGGACCGATATTACCGTCTGACAGTTTGAAAGATAGAGCGGCCGCCGCGGAGCGCGCTGTTACCCGACCAAATTTATATTGAAGGCTCTGACACTGGTCACCGGACATTCACTACATTATGTATTGTGTAATAAATTTACAACCTCGCAACTTCTGTTTCGCGACAGGGGCGCCCTCCCTCGCACGCCAAGTTATAGTGGTGGCACTCTACCGGAAGATCGAAAATAAAATTGGGGGTCGGAGTGGGGTAACAAAGTAACCCCATCTTCTGTGTGTATTCTTCTTCTTCTAGCCCTTACCCTTTTGAGTCGTGGTCCCTGCACCGCACGCATAGAAGGTTCCAACTTTTCCCATCTCAGGCTTCGCTCTCTACATCGGCCCAATTTAGTTGCAAGCTCGCTTTGCAGCAGTCCTCCGGCTGTCTCCGCCAGCTCCTTCAAGGACGGCCCTTTGATCTTCTACCTTCTGGTCTTGCCTGGAATATCCGCTTTGGCAGTCTATCTGCCGGCATCCGCAAGATATGTCCCAGCCACCGTAACTGTGATTTCTCGATAAAAGACAATAAGGGTTCTACTTCGAGACATTATCTTATTTGAGTATTTCTGATTCTGTCTCTTCTGGTAACTCCTAGGATCCCTCGTAGAAATCCCATCTCGGCGGCGTTTTTCTAAGTACGGGATGATACATGGATCATGCTACCTGGCTTGCGGCTCCTATTCTATTCAATTCACTTTCTCACTTTCCATCCTTAGATGTTATTAGGTACACCCAAGTGTTTGAAACTGTTGTGTGTGTGTAGTATCCCAGTATGTGTAGGTAATATCCCAGAAAACTGTGTGTAGTTTTCTGTGATATTCTACCGCGTATATCTGACCTCTCTGGCAGAATATCCCAGAAAACTACACACAGAATATTCTGAACGGCCGTGAAAACCTTAGAACATTTCTAAAGAAATCCCAGTCAAATTTTCGTTTTAATGAAGTATGGTTTGAAAATGTTCTGCAATATTTTAAATTATTTCTTATACATTGCGAACAAGATTCTACTAAATTTTTCGTCATTTTATAAGAAACCGTAGTATTTTGATGTCACATGACTCACAGGCGTCTGACTGACAGAAGCCGTGCAAGCAAAATGAAATAAGCGTATCGTATAGAATATTGACGCTTGTCTATGGAAAAACATAATTTTTCTCTTTTTGACTGTCTTATTACACATTATCATTTGATTATCTTTTGGTGTTGTATTCTTTGGGATATTTCTGAGGATTACAAAAAATACCACCTCAATATCATCTATAATTATTAAATAGTTTTGAAAAAATTAGATTTTTGGGGTTAAGTTGTACCCCGTTCCGGAACGAGAGTGTTAAAAAACTAACCCATAAAAACCAAGTTTTTATTATACTCCCTTTCTCATTGAGTCAGGTATCGTGCCTACTGCACGCGTCGGGGTCATTACTCATTTGTATTGATTCCAATTTGAAAAAACTATTAAAATTAAGAAAAAAACAAAAATCCAAATCCGATTGGATCACGGGAAAAGGGTTAAAAATCGATTCAAAGTTTTTCCGACAAGATTCAAAGTTTTTAACAAACCGCAGACGCTACGAGTTAAAAGAAAGGGAGTAAAAATATATTACGGGATGTGACGTGGTTATGAAAACACAAGTATTTTAGTTCGATGTATCTATAATCATGTATCTATATCGATGTATCTATTATAATGTAAATCTATAATCATTAAATGACATTATGCTTTCTTCTTTTAATGCTATTTTTTTTCCAGCTGTGATATTTCTTGATGATTATTTACAGTAGGTCAACCGCTGAGAGCTTTCTGTTGTGATCTTCTTCTTTTATATGGAGACAAAGGTAGACAAACGAGTTTGTCTTTATGCATGAGTTATACAAAACTCTCTCGGTTGACCCATGTGTTTTCTTGATACAAATCGCTGAAAATCATCGGTCATTGTTCCGCTTCACTTTTTATGGCTCACTTGTACTTAATGCCTTTTTTTAATTCCAGGTACAAAATGGTGTGGTCCTGGCAACGTCGCCATGAACTACCACGACGTGGGCGTCTTCAACGAGACTGACAAGTGCTGCAGGGCCCACGACTACTGCGCCGACCTCATCCCCGCCGGCCACACTGCCCATGGTCTTAACAACGACGATTTCTACAGCAAGTTAGTCGCTCATCATCAATCCTTACTTTCTTCTTTCTTTCAGACGATAGACCGTCACACCGTTCATCCTGACACACAACTCCCGCCTCGCCCACTTTCATACATCTTCGCATACAAGCTCGACGATTGTTGAGGCTCCTAAGAGGACCATCTTCCAGTATCTGGTTGTTCTCCACGTTGTTAATGCCACTCTTCCGCGGTTGTCCTCTCTTTTTGGTGCCGTCAACACTTGCGTCTCATATTTCTGTGGACGAAAGAACTTATTTTTTTGCTAAATAATCGTTTATACTTTTAAGATTATTTAAAGCATTAAATTATTAAAAAATTCCCAATATTAGTGAAATTATAGTAAGTAACAGTGAGCGCATCAGAGTTGGCCAAAGCCAACATAAGAGCTCAACAGGAGACTAAAGAGGCCAGGATTGAATAGAGCAGCTCAAAAGGAATCAGAGGACATCACAGCAACAATAGAACAATACCTCATGTATGGTCCAGGAATCGCAGATTAAAGATAATTAAAAATAAAATAAAAATTCTTTTGCGTTTTGCTCGAAAGTACTTTTTTCAAGACGGTGTACATACACAATATCTCCCGATCTACTCAACCGATTTGGTTGAAATTTACAACAATTATTTTTCATAATATTGTCTAAAGTGTGCCTTGGGGTGTTTTTGATTGGATGTCATGTTCAAAAGTTATAAATTTTTAAACTCAGAATTTCAAGGTAATTTGATTTTTTTTCAAACAGCTGTCATTTCTACAAAAAAAAATTATTTCCTAAGTCACACTATAACTATTACCCTTCTTAATAAGAAAAAAAAATGATTATGTGTTTTAGATAATGCCTATCAGAGAAATCATGTACACTATCAGCGAGGATTTTTAAAACAGGGCTCTACTTGTCGGCTCATATCTCTGCCATTTTTAATTTTTTTTCAATTTTTAACATTGCAAATCATTCATAAAAATACTATGTATGTGAACAAAATAAAGATTATTTTATTATATATTTAATGACTGCGTTAAAAAAAGTCTTTTTATACCTATTTTTCCGAACGCCAAGGTGGTGCACCTAACCCCTTAAGTAAGCTGAATTGTTCTTCAAATGCCAGTAAATTTTCATTAAATGCGAGTATTTTTTAATTGTTTGAAAAAAGACGAAAGACATGATTAATTAATTGAAAAATTTGGCAAGTAGCAACGACATTAGTCAACTTCGTTCAACGTTCTTGTCCAAAAAACAAAACTACTGGTACAAAAAAATAACAAAGGCTTTAAGAGATATTAATTTCGTAAACATACGAAATTCCTAAAGTTTGTTTATTACTTATCCGGTTGTTCCTTTCGCCCACAGATTGTTCTTACTATTCTATCCTCATTCACTCGCTCAACATGCCCAAACCATCTGAGCGACCCTTTTTAATTCTGCCAAGTATGCTTAGATCAGCTTTACATTCTTCCCTAATACCTTCATTCTTTACTCAGGTACAACTCAGTGAATTTGGTATCTTGAATGCAACTGTATTTAGTAATATTATAATACTGTCGATTCGTCAAGGAAGCACAATGGCCATCGACTAATCAACTTTATTAATTTTAAGGTTGAATTGTAAGTGCGATGAGAAGTTCCACATGTGTCTGCACAAGTCCAAAGATGGCATGGGAGACAACATTGGGAAGCTGTACTTTAACGCCATCGGGACACAGTGCTTCCGGCTGGACCACCCCATCGTACGCTGCATCCGGTACAGAGGGTGAGGGCACTTCCGGTACTTTATAGCACCTGGCTAACAGAGTCACAATACCTCAGAAGCCTGGACACTCCTTTGTTCCATATATTATTGTTGTTAGCTTATTATTAGTGTTTACTTTATGCCTTATTTGTATGTTTCTGGATTCTCTTATTTTCTTATGTATAATGCTTTCTAATGACTTTATTTATGCTGTACTAATTTTCCAAGAAAATATATAAAATCGTGAATTAAACTTAAATTTAAATGAAGA
Organism: Agrypnia vestita; assembly: GCA_016648135.1. NCBI lineage: Eukaryota > Metazoa > Arthropoda > Insecta > Trichoptera > Phryganeidae > Agrypnia > Agrypnia vestita. Next base: position 11,585 of record JADDOH010019408.1, read on the forward strand.
AATTTAAAAAATAACAAAATATTGAAAAATCTTTTGAAATTTTCTTAAACCGTCATCATCACATACTAAATAAATATTATATATATAAAATTTATTCTCGATACAACATATTGTCATAGTTTTAAAACCTCTCTGACGGCGTCTGTGAGTAGACCATTTGTAGAGTAGATCTTGAACATTTTCGACTCATAATTGAAGCAGGAATATAGTACTGCGAAGTTATGAAAGTTTTACAAATAACCCTGTATAATTTGATATATATTTTTTTAAATATACTAGAATACGCCCGATTTGTTTTTTCATTTTTTAAATTCATTTTATAGACCGGTTTATATTTTAACAATATTTTTATTTATATGTTTGAATTTTTTCCAAAAGGGGATTATTATTAAAACTTAACTCTTAGTTGTGCTTAAAAATCGGGGTTAACCCAATTTGTCTTAGAATGGATAAAAGGCTATATCCTGTAAAATTATATTTTAACCATAACACGACCAAACCATTGATTTGTCTACCCAGTTGGAACAATTCAATAATTTACTGACTTTAATAAATCAAACAAAATATAAATAAATTTTATTTTTCAGATTAATACGACAGAAGTGCTTGGAGTACGAGTTGGATCCTAGTAGGCCAAAAGAATATCAGTGGTTCGATGTCCCCCCATATTGATAAATTAAGCAAAGGCTTTCTATGCATATTTAAATTTAACAGTATGATAACTTGAATATAAGATAAGCATCCCTCAATAAAATATCACGATAAATACTCTTATTCTTTTATCAATATTTACTTTTCTTTAGATTGTTTGATGTCTATATTTTGTACGCATTTATATACACTGAGTGACAGAGCTACGGGTCTGTTCTTATTAGTTGACTTTCTTATCGATGGTTTCTTAGCCGCAATCTATGTACATCGTAATCGCTCCTAAAATAAAGTTTAAAAATAACAAAATCGTATGAAAAATATTAAAGAAGCGAGATTTACAGATTATTTTAAAATACATTTAGAACGAGGAATTTACAAGGATTTTTATATAGTTACCTAACATAAAACTCGTTTTAAAGAAGGTAAGTAATTAAAAAATAAAAAATGGAAATAAAAGATATTTTATATAAACAATAATTAGTACAGAAGCAACAGTAATAATTAGAAACATATTAGAAATTAATAATAAAGTAAAATAAAGATAATTTAACCAATATACCAGATAAATAAGAAGATAAAATAAAACAAAAAAATACATATATATAATTAAAACAAATTGAAAAGGGAAATTAACAATAGTCAAGACACTTTAAAATAAATAAATATTTATATTTCAAGGGGAACAAAGAATAAATAAAATTTAGTCCATTAAACTGTTAGTTCTATTGGCATATTCTATGTTTAAGTAATTTTTTAATTCGGGTATGCTCCTACAACAAAAAATGTCCAAAAATATTATAAAAATTGTTAATTAAACATTCTAGTCACTTCAAGAATAGTATTTAATGAGAAAGGAATCGATGTGTATATTTTCTTAAATCAGTTTTTTTCTTCTGGCAAGTATATTTTTGAAGTGGCGTGAGTATAATCGTCAATATCTGTCGTGGATATTAATTTCTCAAAACTTTCGTCAAACTCGAACAAAACGAATGTTTGGCGTTATATTTATACATTTACATTATACGCAAATGAAATTCTAAAACTGCGACTGAATTTTTGATCAACAGGATTCATTACTAGCTTAAAATGACACTTGTGAAACGTATTGGTTTTAAGGGTTTTGCGATTATATTGTTTAAGTGAAACTGTATCAACATTTTTATGAAAAAAGTACGATTCCAGTGTGAATGCAAGTCGCAGAAGTCAAAATATGACGCAGCGTGGGGGACGTGTACGCTTCGTCAATTTTGAGGTAATAATATTTCTCACAGAAACTTTGTGCGTACATAAATGAGTACGCCCCGTCTAGTTTATTCTTAGAAAATCACAATGATACTGTTTTTTTGAGAATAAGGGGTGTGTTTAGTGTCAATCAATTTTTTCCGTTTTTTAAATCTGTTTGCTGCGTTCACATTTAAGTGATGAAAAGCATTTAAACTCATTGTATTTTAATTGTATTACCTATATCAAGTTATATGTTTTTCATTGTTTGTGAACCATTAAAATAAATAAATACCTTACAATGTGCTAATATCAATATTTACGGAGATAATCAACTTCCAAGTTTACATTTTTTTTTCCATATTTCTGACTTTTATTTTGTAAAACGTTGAACTATCATTAAAATAACTAAATCGGATATTATGAATTCATTGGCTATAAAACAATTTATATAAAATAATTAAAAGCTTGCACAAAAAACTGATAAAAATTTCTGAAAAGTTTTAATCATTTTTCATTTCACAGTAAGAGGAAGATCTAGTGAGTACGCACTCTTGGGAATTTTCAGCGCCAGCCAACTCATGCTAAACTATACGCCCGGGCTGACAGCTGCGTTGGCTACGAACTCCATCGGTCTTCATCGCATTTTTTTAGTATTACTTTGATCATCGTTCTCTGTAGTACTTTCAGAGGGTTCATTATATTAAAGTCGTATGCTCTTCCCCACCCAATAATGCCATACTGCATGAGAGAGTGGACTGTAGCGAAATACACACTTTTTAAGTCGTTTACACTTAAAATGTTTCTTAACCTCATGAATATATACATAATTATTTATTATTATGTGAACAATTAATATGTGTCGCATCAATTTTCAAACTAAGCTAAACGCTTGTGCAATGAAAATAGGACTATCTTGCTGGTGTCCTGGAATGGGGCTCGAACCACCGACCATCAGATCACTAGGCGAGCGGCATGACCACTACACCAACAAGCTCTATTTAAAATCATTTGTGTAATCTTGCTCTAATAAATTAATATTTATTATACAAAAACGCGTATTATAAAATTTTATACGCCTTAAATAACCATTGCTTTCAAGCTGCCGGCTTATGCAGAGGCGGCTGACATTTTTTCTGATAATATAACTGTGTATAGGACAAAGTTGATACAATTCTTTACATCTTAACTAAATGGAAATTAATAATAAATTTTTATTTTTCTTCTTACTACTTAAACTTCTCTTTTTGATTTACACAAATCTATAAGATGTACTTGAATCTTTTTAACTGCAATCTAAATTTACACAATTCTATTATATGTACTTGTACCTTTTAACTGTATATCTGTCTTATGTTATTTTTTTAAATTTATATTTTGTAAATTTTGTAAAAGCCCATAAGGGCGTTAAATAAATAAATAAATAAATGTAACCAGGTTAAAACTCGTGAACCGTACGAGCACATGTGTGAAGCTTGCTTTTGGAAGCAGTTTTACACTCACGTGGCCTAATCCTCTCATCTCATCATTATCATCTCATATACGTATAGGTATATCAAACACGCATACACATTACACAATCAACTTCCAAAGGATGTCTAAGAAAAGTGTTTTTTTTTAAGAAAATATTTTATTCATAATCTATAAATTTCTGTCGATGATTGAAGCGGTTTTTGTCTCCAGTGCATTAACCTCTCGAAGAATACGAACTAATGAGTAATGGCATTGCAATGGATGAAATAACTAGGTAATTTCCAATAAGCACTCAATTTGAGATGATCACCAATCATTATATATCCATTTCTACAGTTCATTTAAAGGAATCTTTGAACGGCGACACTTTTGTCTCGAGAGTTGCCGTAAAGGAAGATATAAATCGATTGATTCACTCATCTCACAATTAAAGCCTCACCTATCGAATCCTGCCTAATAAACTAATATTGATTCATAGCTATTTATGCTACTATTTTAATGAGATTTAATTTAATGACTCGGCGAAGACTGATATTTCTATACAAAAGTTACTATAAAAATTCAAAAGTGCTCGTCAACGCTGAAGTTACTTCTTAAACGTTATCGGCTAGACCATTTCAGATATTTTTAATTATTTTACCATTCGTAACCCCATCTGTATGCAAATATCTCAAAATAATTGTTGTTTTATTTTTATATGCTACTTTCTTGAATCTGGGCTCAATAAAAAACGGAACTTTACAGAAGTTTTGAAAAAAAAAAGGTTTCACGAACATATAGAATGCACGATAGGGTTAATGAAATGTATAGACATGTTAGAATATATTATATACAGGGTGTAACAGAACAAGTACACAATACTTTATGGACCCTGCAAAGGAATCCAAAACATCGGCCAGAGAGGTCAGATATACACGGCAGAATATCCCAGAAAACTACACACAGAAGATTCTGAACGGCCGTGAAAACTTTTTAAAAATACAATAGTCTGTATAGGTCTTTTCATATAAGCTTGCAATTGAGTTAGTGTGGGTACAGTGCGTACCTAATACGCGCATTGTTTCGTTGTGTTAAGTTTACGGATACGAGAGGGGCGTATATCCTAGAAAACTACGCACAGAAGATATTGTATCCTTGGGCTGCAATATAAATGACAGGTGAGATACTTTACATACGCATGAAGAAGATTTCTGCAGTCGCGAATGGTCAGATACTTGGCCGTGTTCTGAACTAAGCAAAATTGCTACTTCTCTATCTTATTGTATTGTGTAACGTTGTAATGCCACCAATTTTGACGTTTTAAGTTTGATATGTTTGAAATTAACGAATTCAATCAATTAGAAAGCTTATTAATGTTTAAAGCATTAACGTTGTGGTTAGACATTATAACAGAGTGTTAGTTAAATTAGTATAAACCACTACCAGATTTTAAGTCTCCCGGTTTCGAGACGTACCCGTCTCTTCGTCAGGACCAATACTACACTTCTATGTTCACAACACTATACACCACAACCATAGTATTGTTAACCTTTCACCAATATTTATCACATGCGTGTTAATCTTGTCAAAGACAAGCATCAAGGCCATCTCCGTGCCGTGTCGTGTAGGAGAGCCGGTAAAGAGAGGCCTGCAAAAGTCCACTCTCTATTCCTCTCCAGCATAAACTCTTTATTAAAAAATTAAAAACATACAATGAAAATATAAAAATCAGGTAAGATAAAATTTAAACGTTAGGTGGTGTGATGAATCACCTGTTTCTATAGATTTTTTTTTTTTATTATTTTTATTTTGAACTCTAAGATGATTTAAATGCTACGCGGGAAAAATTGAGCTAAGCCCACCTGGCGGAGTATTGGGGCTACAAAAATTTGGGGATGATGAAACGCTAGTATTGGGAGGGAGTTAGTAGCGATTGATCGGATATAGGTTACGGGCAGTTACTAATCAATTCTTATAAATCATATTAATCTTGTGGTAAAGCCGTGTTTGGTACAAATGGTTGACGATCGATGCGGTCCGAGCGGTCCACATGTGCTTCCCATAAAAAATGCTGAACATGGTTTTCAGAGATTTAGGTCGCGGTTATTGCAGTTAAAGCCGTTAAAAAACCGATTAACGTCTACTCTAAGGTGACGATGATATTGACAGTTCCACGAGGTTTCTGAATTATGGACTTTTTTGCTGGGTTTTTGAAACCGTTTAAATGTCATTAATCGTGGTCTCGAGTGGATTGCCGCCCAAGAGAGATAGCAGAATATGAGCAAAAGTAAGGAAGGCAGGTCTAATCGGGGGATCGCGAGAGGAAAACGCCCCATAAATAATTTATAGGAATTGGCCGTGAAGCACGGATAAAACGTATACAATGTACCAGAGGGGTGACCTTAACTGAGCGGATAATGATTCATTTTCGTTTCGCGGGAGTCGAATAACGTAGGCGGATAGAAAAGTTAACTATAATTCTGTTATATTTATCTGTAGACTAACGCTCTTCAGGCTTTTACAACAGATAGGTAATTGCGCAATGACGGTATATACAGTTAGGAAAGAGATAACGATAACGTGTAAGCATACTAATGGCACGACAAGAAAATAATATACCCAAATATAGATACAATATATTAGCTATGTAATCACTACAAACCTGTCCGACATTAGCGTAGTCTCATCAGAACGGATAACGAGTATACGATTGGCTATTCTAGCTCAGACTTCACCGGGTTTGGTAGTAATAACCCACAGAACGTAATTGGAGCAAGTGTATCCAGATAAGAATATTGTAAATAAAATAATATGAATTTGCGGCCCATATACACATGTAATAAAAGGATAAAGCGTATGGGGGATCTTATAGATGGATGGATAAATGAAACAAATATAATTGGGAGTAAATGTAATATACGCGAAGAAGCCAAGCATATAGTACCAAAAACATAGGAGAACATAGTGTGATAGAAATTCGAAGACGGGAGGAACAATAATGTGAAGTGGAACGGATATAGCAAGAGCATGTAATAATGATAAACGTACAAATACAGACAACTACTGGAGACCGATTCGACAGATACTAGCAATCTTTCAACACACCTCTAAGAACATGGTGAGCGGTATATAGTTATCAGCGGAGGCGTCCAGTGCCTTGGCAATAAATGAGCACTGAATTAATCCGACGCCTTGCCTGCGGCACTGGAGGTTTATTTACTTATTTGTTTTATTTATTTTCATTTATTGGGTTTCTTACAGCCATATAATTAATCAATCTTTGAAGAAAAGACAATAATTGATGCACAGAGTTTGGGCCAATTACGCGAAAACACATACATACAATCGATAAAAGAATAATAAAAACATGTCCAATAGTGGGTTGTGTGAGTGTGTATCTGTGTGTTTATTTATTTGTTT
>JADDOH010019409.1:0-26869 GCA_016648135.1 Agrypnia vestita
AAATAGAGATGTGAACACGGAATACGTGTCACATCAATATTCTTACTATTTTCAAACTAAGCTAAGCGCTTGTACTATGAAAATAGGACTAACTTGCTAGTCTGGAGTGAGGATCGAACCCGCAACCTTTGGATCACGAGGCCAGTGTCCTAACCACAAGACCAACAAGCTACTCTTTAAAACTTTACTTTAATTATTTACTTTAATGTTTATGTTAGGTATACAAAAATTATTGTAACTCTCTTGTACTGTAAAAGTCCACTAGGGCATTGATTAATAAACAAATAATAAAAAATAATAATCACAATAATTGTTTTCCTAATAATTCAAAATCTCAAAATCATTTTCTAATATGTTTTACGTAAATATTTTACATTCGAGCGTTTAGTTAAATATTTACCCGTTACTGACCTACGCTATTACTTTTATTCTTGAAATCATGTTCAGTAACGTCTTCGTTTAATTTTTTTTTTAAATAAATGAATATTATTCAGAAGTGTTCGTTTACCGTACGTAATATGGAGTTAAATTGTGCATAGCAAAAAGGCGTATGTGGGCGATCGCGCGTAATGAATTCGTTATTTTTTTCCGGAAACCACGGACAAAACGGTCGAGACACGCGATTCGTTCCGTGCCATCACGCAGTATGAAGATCGCAGATTCGCGAACGACGTATTAACATTCTTGTATCTTAGTTTTTTCAGACTGTTATTTAAAATATCATTATTCAAATTGCGTAGTAACTCGATTTCAAAAAGCGCCCTAGAAAATTGTAATATGCTTTTTGCTATCTCATTTAAAGATTATTACAGAAGTATCTCGCTTTGAGAGCGATTCTTCTTCTTCTTTTTTTAAGAATCCGTTCCGTTGGCTATGAGAACTTTATCTACTGCGGCTCGGAACATTATTTTCTTTTGGTTTTGATTTACTTTAACCTTATGTACTCTCTTCTGTTCTTCTGCATTACTTTCATATTTCCCTTTATATAAATAAATATTTAACTTTTCAATATGGGTATTGCTTGCTACCAAATAGTGGGCATCGCTGCCTTTGCTGCTTACATAATTGGATATTGCTGTCTTGATATGCTATGACGTTTTAGTATAAAATCAACATCATCTCTCACTTTAGCATAAAACGGCCATTTTGTCACGTGACACATCTTTGGGTGTTGATTGTTGAGGTGGATATAACTGTCTTTGCTTTTAATAGTGATTGGAAGAGAAGATTTTGTAAGTAATGGAGCTTTTTCCTATAAAATTTCGAATTCAGCACAATCTAAACTACTAAAGTTCGGTGACTGCGTTCATAAGTTTTTTTTGATATTGCTGCCTTTGCTCTTACACCCCTCATAATATGAGCCATACCATATTATGGTCCTGGAAGATCCGCTGGTATTGTACCTATTACGAAGCATCGTCACAGAGTTTGGCGTGACGCGCATGCTGATGACTTCAGGGAGCGATGACATTCCTTTGCGGCGTCAAGTTTTGATCGCACCGAGATGTTACGTTTTCTGGTTGTGCATTTAGTCGTCAAATTAATTGATGCATCGCTCACATCCTGCGGCACATGCTCATGTCATATGAGCACTGCTTCATCCTTAAACCTATTGTTTGATCCCTTGCCTGGATGTGGTCTGCGTCACCTTGATAATTAGGAAATTTTTCCCTAAATTGTGATCATTTGAAAGATACGAAGTTTTATCTTGTTTTTATTAATATTCGTATTCTATATCACGCTTTCTGATAATGTACTTACGTGTGCAATAACTATGCCTGTCATTAAGTGATATGCCCTATTTATTATAATGGTTGTTGCATATAAGTTCACAACATAATATAGCTGTTTTGGATAGTAACGAAGGAATGAAAATTAAATACTTGTTTTTCGAGTAATTTTTATTTTTTTACCAAAAATTTCATTACATACAGCTTCCTAGATTCCACAGAACACGAATTTGATAATCCAAATCCATTGTTAAATATTAGTATTGATATTGAGATGAGAAAAACGCAAAAAATCGTCTCCAACGCAAGTAAGCAAACCTCAAAATATTGATCAGAAATGCATGCATTCCTTTTATTTATTTATTTATTCATTTATTTATTTAACGCCCTTATGGGCTTTTACAATATACAGAATAATTTTTTTCAAAAATAACATAAGACAGTTAAAATAATAATACAGTTAAAAGTTATAATAATAATAGTTAAAAGGTAATAATAATAATATAATAACTTTTATTATATGCGTTAGAATTTTAATGCAGCACAATAGCAATAAAATCGCCAAGACGTACCTACACGGCCAACAGGAATACAAATTGAATTAAATTACAAATAATTCACAATATGCCTATGTAAATAATGTAAAACTTATTACAACTCAGGCTGCTGCTAACAGTCAAATGCGATTGACAAGTTTGACAGATGTTTATGATATATGATAGAAATTGGGGGCGACCACATAATAACTAGGATGGAAATGTTTTTAAAACTGATCACTCGTGCACCCATCTCTGTTTTCTTCCATTATATTCGCTTTAAAATAATTACACAATTTGCTATGAGGAAGTTTTAGGAATCTTATTCATTTTATTTTTTCATTCTCTCTTCATTATTGAATCTTAATTAATTTATCGTTTATTTTGTATTATACATTTCGGGATTATATTAACTAGCGAGTTTACTATAAAGGTGATGCTTCTCCTTTGATTCCGATGATCTCTTGCCTGGATCTGAAGAGAGATACGTCTCTCTTGTTAGATTTAGTCATAATGAGTCGCAAATTGAGTTTGAAAATAACAGAAAATAAGTCAGAAATGTTGGAAAAAAATTCCAAATGACGTCGCATATCTCCATAATGATGTTAGGATAAGATTGCTTGAGCATTTTCAACTCATAATTGGACGTGGTTAAACGAAAAGAATCCAAGCTACACAAAGTCGCTTTAGAGATATTGACGTTTGAAGTTTATAAGATATTTGTTCCTTGGTATTCGCTTTAAAATTAATTGTAAGTTATGATTTTTCCTGTAGAATATCAATGTTTTTTATTGTTAATAGTATAGTTAGGTATGTTTTCCGAGGTATATATAAATTTATTTGATTATTTATGGTGAAAATAAAAATTAACCTGCCGTACATGTGAGTTGGTTCTAAGAGTTATAAAAATTATAAACATTTTTTTTGCCTGGATCTTTCTTACATACCGGTAGTATCGATATGTAAGCCATCTTCGACTATGTTATGATTAGATCCTTTTCGCGTAACTACGTCCAATTTAGGTATTCACCTTCCTGTACAGTATTGTGGACTAAATTTGTTACACCCTGTAAGTAGATTGATTCATAAACATCTAAGGATCTAAAAAATGTACTTTTTCAAAGCACTTTACAAAGGTATTAATTATTCTGATATCCTTTGAAATATCCGAAATAATTACATGTCTAAATGAACAGATAAGCAGTCTTATGCAATACATATATGTATAAAATCTATAGAGAAACCTTTTTATGAAACAGCACGAGTTGCAAAGGGTTAGCCGTGCATGAAAAATGACGGTTATCGATTCGACCCTTTCATTATTAAATTCAGCTATGCGCATTAAACTTTCCCTGTGATACCTGGCTGAATGATATAGGTACATCTAAGTAATCTTCATTGGCGTGCATTAGGAATAGACTTAGGTTATATTGTTACCAACAGCACTATCGTATTGTATATAGTACGCCAAAGCCTGCACGATGGTCCTTCGTTTAAATATTGAATTTAGGCAAAATATTTTTTTTTAACATACTCTAAATATCTGAAAATAAAATATAATCCTTTAATTTTTGTTTTTGTAATTTTAAGATTTTTATTTTTTTTTTTATAATTTAAGCATGTACCCTAAATTATTATTTTTCCTGTCCATATTAAATTAAACCTAAAAATTTAATGTATGCATTTTAGAACATAGTCATACAATAGACGGAACGCGATTCTTTAACTTTCTGAAACTCTTTATTTAATAACTGAAGCTAATAAATAAAAAATATGGAAGTGATAAAATATTAACTGATTTATTTGGACCCTGTGTAATAAATGTAGGAAGGTTAATTAATGAAAGTTTGTTTCCTATTGCAAGATGTCGTAGATAGATATTTATTATGTTTACTTTAAAAATAAGATTTGAATTAATCAAACTTACATTTTATTTTAAAAAATACCTAGATTTAAGTAAAAAAAAGTGACTCAAACCGAGACAGCAGCGCTTTACGTTTTTTTTAAAAAATATTTAATACTAAAAAGAACGAATGTGAAAACGTTTAATAACATGATTAATTCAAAAATTAGCAAAAAGCGTACGCAGATTTCTAATGCAAGAAAAACACCACCCGAAGGAAAAGAATGCATGATAAACAATTATTCACCAAATACGGCTAGCTACCAAACAGACGAGCATATTTGTTTAAATTTTTTATGGTTAATTGTAAATATTTATATAGTACATTGCGAAACAGAAGCGTCAACAGGCTGAGTATTGACGAAAATAAAATTAGTATCAAAAAGCCATGCAGCGGGTTAGTCGTTTCGCGCAGCGGCAGCCGGCGGAATCAAACACTAGTCTCTTGTGTGGCGTCATGGCGCGGTACAGCGCTACCTACTTTAGGACAAATTTTGCGTAATTTTATGTATGGCTAAGTCATAGCATATGAATTATTTAATATATGTTTTTACATATATATCTAATTTCTATTCCAAAATGTAATACCGCAACCATGCCGCATCACTATTCCTACTTAGGTATACACTTTTATAATGAACTTCCACATCATATTAAAATATAAAGCCCTTCAGCAAATTTAAAAAAGATTATAGTGACATTTTCAAATGAGAACATTATTTTTGTAAATGTTTAAATTTATTTTAGTAAATTTCTAAAATCTCTAAGATGTCCATCTTTTTTCCTTTATTGCACCCATATAATAATTTTGAATCAAATAAATAAATAATAAAAATATAATTAACATCCAGATACCACCCATAACCTCCCCACTCCTATCCATTCTAACCCCGCCCCCAACCCCCACCACCATTACACCCACCCAATCCCTATACATTCTGTCTCGAATTATTTTTAATTTAGTTGTAAACGTGTTGTTATTGACAATGGGAGAAATCCCGAAAACGTTCTAACAATTCAAAATAAATATAGTGGAATAAAACAGTGTTGTTTACTCTCATTTAAAAAAAAAAAAAAATTGTGTTATATTTCAAAGAGAATATGATACAATTTACAATTTATAAATATGTATTTGTAGTTTATGAAACATCAGTATCTATTTAAATTGTTATTATATATTATATATGTCTCATAGGGACGAAATTATATAATTCTAAAGCTGATTTAGCACTTGCATCCTCGTCCACTAATATTCAATAAAATCTGACACGTTAACCACGCGACCATCGCCGACGATGTGCGGTGCATCTATATTTTTATTTATTTATTTCGTGTAATTTTATACATATAAATGAAGGTAGTTGCTCCACTAGACAAGGTCTGTTCTGAAGCAACTACCTGCACAGTTTTTTTTATAAGTTAAAACATTAGAAATACTCCATATTAGAAATAAAATTAAAATATTGCACGTAAGAAATATAACGTAAACATAAGAAAGATTACATATTAGAAATATATATTTAAACATTGTACATAAGGAATAAAAGGCTCCGCACATCGAATGTTCAAGCTCCAGAGTTAGGCTCGGTTGCGCCAGCAGAAGTAAATTTGGTTCGAGTAACATTGACCCGAGCAACTTTTTTTACCCTCAGCTCAGAGTAAACTCGATTTCTGGTTGCACAAACGACTTTTTTACCGCTGTCAAACCAATCATAAGGCTAATAGGGTGCCAAGCGGAATAAACCTCAAATACCGCATTTGTCTATGGGATTTGATTTATTTCAGTTTTTCACCACTGGCAATACGTACTTTTGCGGTTCAAAACCAGTTCAAACAAACCACTTTATTCTATGAAACAAACCAAACAAACGTCAAACCATCGCTAAAATAACGCGAAATTAAAAGATTCATTTTAATGTTTACAAATTTCAATACGAAAATGACAGCGACAAAATTCAAATGACAAGTACCTATATGGATAAATGTCACATTTTCAAATCAGCTGTGAGAGGACGGCCATTTTTTTACCAACGTTTTTACCTTTACCCACCCATCTTGGAGAGTAAAAAAAGTTACTCATATATATGTACTTCGGCGAATTAAATATTTTTACCATAGATGGTGCAACCCGTTTTAGTAAAAAACGTTACTCGAGTAACTTTTTTTACCTTTACTTTAGATGGCGCAACCGGGCCTTAGAAAACCGATACATACATTCGAAACTCCACACAGCTTCATGAATCTCGGTCTTCCAAAAATGGTATACTATGCATTCCGCCATAGTATTTTCAGCTACGCCAATTGTGCATAGTGCAGCCCCATAATCATATATATCAAGCAATAGTCAACAATGTACATTGTGAAAAATGCTGATCGCATCACTGAATCCACATTACGCACCACTGATACAGCAATATACATTAAATGGATACTTATTTCCCAGAACTTCTATTATTTCGCAGCTTTTTTGCTCGCGTGCGCTGCACGCCCCTGATTATCCTCCATCATTACCGAAGCTCTTTGTTATCTGGTTATGTTTTTTATTAAATATCCTTCCGTTTTGGTGAGGTTCCTCCTCTTTATTTCATATTTTATGCCGAAGTTTAATTTCGAGGAATCTCCAGATAAAAAATGGAGTCGGCGAAAAGTTTGCTAATGGTTAAATGGAAATTTGTGAAACTTTTTTCTCGAGCTATTAGACGGGGATAATTGAAATATACCCAATTTTTATTCGATAAACTTTTGATAAAATAATCAAGATTCGGTTCACGTTACAACTTCTTCACGACGGATTAAATGAAAAAAAACGTAAATTAAAATATATTAAAAAAAAAATTAATATAATATGGCATATCTATGCGTTGGGATTATTTCTGGATCTTGATTATGATCATTAAATTAGGTATAAACATTAACTATGTTACCTCTACGTGCGTTTGACAATAATTTTATATTTTATTACTAAATTTTGAGATTAATTTTTAAGATTAATCCATCACCGACAAGTGACATATTAAACTTTTATTATTATGTTTAATACTTCACCTATATCGATGAGAGATTCTGTTACTCTCTAAACTTAAGTAGTATAATAAAATTTTATTATTAAACTCAACTAAAAGTAACGAAGTTAATATTTTTCACTGTTAACGCCTGATGATATTTTTGTGTACCTACTCCGAATCGCAGAACTACAATTATTAAGTATTATCCTTCAGTATTTTTTATTTTAAGTCCAGAGATGAAACTAGATATCTCGCTGTCTTTAAGCAAGCTAAAAAATGAGCCCTTATTTTCCTGCAAACGTAATAATGAACAATATATTGAATTTTTACAGTTCATTATTAAAACTTTCGTTAAAAAGCAACATTATTATGTATTACCAGGTCCTTTTTGCAAATATTTATCATTTAAATTTGTTTTCATATTAATAGTTTTGTTATTGTGTATACTTCAATTTTAAATTTTTAGTATACGTTGTATCTTAAAGAGACACCAGGCTCCGAAAAATGTTGGTATTTTCAACAAATAATTTAATTTGTTTTATCATGTGTCTACCAACTACACCAAGAATGATATATTTCAGTTTTAAATTATATTAAAACCCATACTGACTTGTAACTACTGCACTTGAAAATGTACGCAATTGTATCTGAGACGTGTTCTCTCAAATTTTAGACAAAAATGTGTTTTTTTTCTCAATGCCTGATAACTTCACATAAATAAAAAAATTACTTGAGCAAGTTGTATTTCAGCATGGAATTTTTTTAACTGTTCTCTCAATTTTGTAAATCACTATGTACCTACTTTAAAATTTCCTGCCGTTTTCATTACTTCTTTAATTAAACATTTTACCCACAGAGTGCTCTTTCTATTACCTGAAATCTAATCTTTTAATTAATATTTTGCAGCCAGTACTATGGTATCCATTCCAATAAACTTTTTTACAAAGGCTATCACAAAAACCGTTAAACTGGTAATTTTTTTAAAAATACTATCAGAATATTCCTCTTTATCCGTAATTCTATATTCGTCATTAATCCGTTCCCGAGGGATGAGCAAATTCGGAATCGAATTAAAATATAATCGATTTTTTTCCATTTGAATTAATTAAAATCGGAATAATCCGTTCCCAGACCCGAAACTGAAACCCAGATAAATAAAAAAAACTTTACTGAGGAGCGACGACGGCAAATGTTGAATATGAGGAAATGAATTATTGTTTAAAAGGAGAGTAACCTTTCCTTAAAACATAAGGTTAGTCCAATTCTAGTTAGTGATCAATGTCTTTTTGTTCCTTTGCCGACACTGCACAAGCACTCGATTTAGTAAATAGAATAAGACCAGAGACCGCCAGACTCACGTTATAGCACCTAACCCCAAATATTTTCTGTAGATGAACACTATAATAGTTAAGAAGGTTTGGATATTATGACATTTGAGTTGGGGGGATTTTGGCAGATAGCAGGTAATACAGGTAAAAACAAAAAACAAACCTGATTTCTTAATATGTTTAACGGGACAGTATTATTATACACTTATGTTTATTATTGCCAGAAGCTTTTGAAGCTCTGTAAATAATCATGTCATTTACGTTATAGTAAAATATCTGAATTTTATATATTTAATTCGGGCCACTATTCAACAATATTCTCCGGTATACCTTATATTTTAACGTTTTACTTTTAACATTTTTATGTACCTACTCGTTATCTGTCAAAATCCCCCTAACGCAAATGTCATAACATTCAAACCTTCTTACCGACTATAGTGTACATATACAGAAAACAATTCAGGTTTGATACTTTAACGTAAGTCTGGAGATCGGTGGTTCCTACTCTAAAATAACTTGTGCAATGTCATCTGTTTTCCTCTATTTTTCACTGCAGCCCAATGACATTATCGTTGAAAAAATAGTTTTTTTTAATGAATTTTTAGTTATAATTTAGTTCAGCATGCTCTGTATTTTACCCTGCGGGATAGCAATTCCTTAATATCAGGAGTTGGCAGCCGCCTTTACTTCCTCTGATGCAATTTGCTGCATCTGGTGGATGTCTTTCCTTGACGAATACGGAACGTGACAAAAAAATTTTTTTTGCTAAAATGTGTGACATGACAAACACGTAACAATTGGATTTGACGAATGTAGTGGTTTCACTGTATATGTACACCTACGTGACATGAATGAATGTCATTTTAAGCAGTAATTTAAAAATGTTTGTAACAATCCAATTTTTTCTCCAATAATCCAAACTTTTTGTAACAATCCAAAGCTTTTATTTAAGAATGCATCCGAGTATAATTTATTAGAGACATACTTTTATCTTCAATCTGCCGTCTCTTAAAGGGCCGCCCTAAGGCTTAGCTTTACTTGCCTATTAGTTAGGGACTTTTCTTAAACTTAGCCAGACTGATCTCGTTGCAAAATTGTGGCTGTAGAAAATTAAAAAAATCTTAACTCGTTTAATTCTTTCACACAGAAGAAATTTACCTGATTCTTATATTAAACCACTTATAATCTACCATTGGGATATGTACAATCTTTTGTGCTCAAGGAAGATATAATATTAATAACATCAGCAAAAATGAGGTAAAGAAGAAGAAACTCAAAACATCTTTAAATCGTCTTACAATTAGTTATGGGTTGCCGTTATTCGACAGAATAACTCAGAAACAACTGTACTATTATTCGACGGCCGTGAAAACCAACGTTTTCCATTTTTTATTAAAATATTAGATATAGAGTAGTTCACTCGAAAACAAGATTAAACAACGGCTACCCATTCGATGCAGTGCTCCATGACACAGCATCTTTTGGGCTAGATCTGCAAGTGGCACCTTCCGTGGCAAGCGGCACCTTGACCACGTAAGCACCTTTTCGCTGTACATCGACAACTGTGTGTTATTACTGCTGTCATTAAACGTCTCACTTATAAATAAATGCGCTCAAGTCCTAAGCGTGGGTGTTGAGTGTTTCACGGTATTGGCTACCATAAAATAAATCGACCATAGTGTAGCTAAGGTCGTTAAAATTATACAGAGTGTTTTGATATTTGATGCAAAGTATTGGAGACAGAATGGAAATATAGTAATATAAAAATATGTCGAATAAGGCAGAGACAATCGTTAATATTTAAAATGTGTTATTTGTGTTGTTAATAAATGATAAAGTCCACCCGTAAGTCTATCACGTAAAATCAAAATTCGTCCATAGAACACCAGTGTTGATATTTTTTTTCGTCCTTTTTTTAATTTTGATGTTGTTTTAAATACTTATTTTTATTTATTGCAACTCTAGCCATCCGCAGAAGATCCACATTTTAAATGCTTCAAGTTGTCAAACCATTAAAGTGAGGACACACAAAAGTGTCCTCACTTTAATTCCATAATATTTCATTTCATTTATAATCGAACGGCTGCATAATATATTTTTCATACTGTCTAGACATACGGAATAGAAAATCGGACTCTGAACTCGATCGGCGCTCTAAAATCGCAGATGTTTTATGGCAAAATTCTGAAATATATCTTTGATCCAATTTGAAAAGAATAATATTTGACATCACTACTATAACTTCGAAGTTTATGAGCCTTACGATGAGCTTGAAGTCGTCAATTTTATTAAAATCCAACGATTTTGATGAGCTTGGCATTTGGCGCGGTTGAGAAGTCTTACCACATGCATGACTATCGTTTAACTATTGAGATGACTTGCGAAGGCATAGTAGAGAGATGAATGAAAGGATCTTCGTGAGGTGGCCAACCCAGGTTTGTGGAGCTACAGTATTGTGTTAGCGTTAATTATATTGATACATATTGTCATACAAAAAATTATTGAATGAGTTTTCATTTATAGTTTCGAACATTAAAATGATTTCAGATCAGAGATCGCCACGTCTAGCTAATGGAGTCACATCTTCATTAAAAATATCAACTTCTCCAGTCGTCGATTTTGTTTGTTCTGCATTTTATTGTATCGTCAACCACTTTTTGTCGTTGATATTAGTTTTATTGTGATTATTTTGAATGAAATTCAATATATTATATTTATTATTTTGAAAGATACGGTCCTGATGGCGCTTTTGAATCCTATAGTGTTACGTGATTTTATCAAACGAATGTTTTTACACTGAATTCTGATATTTGTATCATTTTGTTTATATAAATATTTTATTTATAGAAAGCTTATTACTGAACTTCTGATTTTTTATCTTTTAAATTTAAAAATTATGTAATATTTTCAATTTACTATTGATAGAATCAGCGGTAACTTTGTAGAGTTTAATAAAAAACTTCGTTAATGATAATTTTGAAAAATGAACACTGTTGTACCTCTATTTGAGTTTGTTAACACTACTCAAGTTTCGAGAGAATCAGTACCTCTCATCGATAGGTGAAGATATAAAAGAGTTTTAATGTGTATAATGCCTGCGTATACAGATGTTTAATTGAATAATGTTAAGGCCCATTAAGGGGTTTATAAATAAAAAAAAACTGTTATATTGCCAACTATTATGGCTGCACTTAAGATGGACACAGAACGTGAGAAAATGCGTCAAAATGCAGTTATTTAATTCTTGGCTATGACAGATATTCATTTGAGGTCCTTTATTTATAAGATTTTGATATTTCCAATTTTTGAAATGATCTTCTTTTGGCGCATTGAGGGTAAATTTTTTATTGTAACGGAAGTTGCGCACGCGCAGCGTTTGCATTGTAGCGGGAGGCAGCATGTAGCGGGAATGCGAGACCACTTGAAATTAGTGTTACAGTAATATAAAAAATATATTCTCGATCATTTTGAATCGAGTACCAATTGTTTATTAAATTGAAAATGAGAACTCTTTATTGAATTACGATTTTAGGTGTGTATTAGTGTATCATGTTACTGTCGATGTTTTTGCAAAAAGACGTAGGTAATTGTCGGATATTCGTTTTCAAAACATAAAATGCATTCATTAATTTGATATTCGATGCGGCTGCTGGAGTTTTGGCTGGAGGGACTTTTGAATATGGAACCAACCGTTTTAGGCCGAAAATCGATAAAACATGAAATTGGGTAAGCACTTGGACTGTTTTAGAAAAACCACACGTTTTTTGATTCATCTCATCTGTCTGCGATGTACCTACCTGTACGAGTACATGTTCCTCCATTTTTATTTTTATTTTTTGTTTGTAGTTTTTTTTTGTAGTACTTTTTAGTAATCGGCGTTATGTAACAGACACCCTGTATAATCATCATGTACCAGTAAATTGCGACCAATCAATTAACGTTTTATTGCTGTGTAAATCCGAAGTTGACTACATTGTTCCGTGGGAGGCGCACTCTTAGCTGCAGCGACTGTGGAGTATAGCCTCGTCAAGTCCCTTGTACTCGTGTACCTACTCCGCCGTCTTTTATGAACGGAGAGCACTCTCCGAGGTTATTCAGTTCGATAGAAATTGGAAGTCAATGGCTGTAGTTGGAATAAAAAACGAGAAACAATGCAGTTTCAAAGGCAAGAATATTGAAACACGAAAGTAATCAAAAGTCATACATTGAATTCAATTTGGAGTTTTTCTAACGCGATAGAATTTTACACACCATTATTATTTATATCTTATTAATTAAAACACCACTTTGATGATAGCGATAACTGAATTTTTGAACATAATTAAATATAAGTTCAAGTGATTTTTCACCGCGATTGGACACTCTGAAAAATATAATTATTTTGTATATTTGTTTTTGAAAATATATCATTTTATTAATGATAGGGTCGCTGCTTAGGTTCCTACCTTTCTTTCCTACACTAGCAGCATATTTTCTTCAAAGTTACAACAACTAAATAGTAGATTTTTTTCATTTATTACATCATTGTTATCATTAAATAATACATAAAGTGATTAGTTTGTGATTTGATTCTACGGTTAACGCGCTTGACATCTATTTGTAAATAGCAGAGAGCAATCGGCTATCGCCGGTTACCATTGTTAGGCTCTGCAGGATTTTCTGTCGATAAATTTATTTTAATACATATGTATACACCAATTTCAAAAAATAACGAAATCGTATAAAAAAGTTAAAGACTAGGAGCAAGAACGGGCTATAGCCAGTCGCGGCCAGTACATCTGACACAATTGCAGATACTTCAATAAATTTAATAAATCCGGGTTCGATTCCCGGTGAGGTCACAATTTAATCTGTGTGATTTACTTAATTTAGAAATAATTTAGAAATTGTGCTTTCAGCAATTTGACGGAATTATTAGAAAATATAACACTTTTGTGGATTTCTTATTCGTTTGCTAAAATCTATTCGCTTCACCCTAATTAACAAAATTACATTGTCTATCTATTAAGTTTTAATTTAAACACGTATGCAAATATATACATTCACGGAATCGTGGCTGTAATAGGCAAATGAAACACTTGAAAGTAAATTTTATTATTTGACTGGAAACGAATTGAACTAGAGATTTATTCATTAATTTACATCTATTTCGTAATTCGCACTAATTATCACTAGAATATTCCACACATATACATCTATAATTCTCTTTACTCTTGTCTATCGCTCGGTCGTTTCGCTGTTGTTCGCCCTACTTCACTCTAGTTTGCACATAAGTACCCATTCTGGACTTGTCTCTAATCAAACGAGCACTGGTCTTGCATCGCTTGTCAAACAATTCTGAACTGCGCAGTTGCCCGTGATCTCTTATATACACAATGTCGTTTCGCGATGCATCAAGAATGATCGAATTTCTCCATATTTCCAGAGATTATGGTTCCTTAGAGAATTGTTTTGTTAATTCTAAATTCATGTAGAACATTCAAAAGACCGCGATGATGTGCAGTTACCATTGTTTTAGCCTCTCGTGATAAAACAAATTAATTAAATTAATTATACTGTTAGATAGGTAAGTTACTAACGATGTAATATATCTCAATTTAATAAGGCGAACTTCTATTTGAATGATGGAAACAATTTTATATATTTAAAGTATTTTGTTAAAATGGCTTTCTATGATTTCATTACAAAAAGCATTAAATCTCAGTTGATTGGATCGGAATTCCAATCTGAGAATTTCATGGAATCAAAAACGGTTTTACGTTTATGCTGATCGCGCTAGATGTACAGTGACCCGCAAAATTAAAAAGTTAACA
Source organism: Agrypnia vestita (assembly GCA_016648135.1). Taxonomy (NCBI): domain Eukaryota; kingdom Metazoa; phylum Arthropoda; class Insecta; order Trichoptera; family Phryganeidae; genus Agrypnia; species Agrypnia vestita. The sequence continues at coordinate 14,316 of JADDOH010019409.1, forward strand.
GTGTAATACAACTTATTAATACATTTCCTTTATTTAAAAATCTTTTACAAACAAATACGAAGTGTTATTTATTTATTTCACTGTTTATTTAGTTCCATATATTATGTTATAAGGGCTATACATAATTCACGTTAAATAAAACATAATCTTAAGACATTTAAAAGTTTTTCGTATTAAACATTTTGCACTCCAGTTTATTTATAAATTTCTTTATATTCCTTGTATTTTGTATTGTTTTCGGTAGGCTATCAAAGATTTTAAGTATTTTGTACATCAGTTAATTTTGCGAAGTGTTTTTCTTTGTTTTCTGAAGTCCCATTCTGTCGCCGCCTCTATTGTATGAATGAAAATCCTTATTTAGTTTCATCCATATTAAAGTATTTGGGCAATAATCCTTGTCTGATTTTAAATATTTGTACAAAAATTTTATATTTTATTCTTTGATTTACTGATTCTAATTTTGAGTAATTCAAAATTTTTGTTATGTGTTGTTTTTCTATAACATTTCAATATTATACGCATTGCTTTGTATTGTACTATTTGTAGTTTCTTAAGCATTCCTCCGTTGTTTATAAATAATATGCCGGAACAATAATAATATCAATATGCAGGAGAATTGACGATATTGACAGGCAAAGACGAGCTCTCAGTGTGAAAGCGAATATGCTGTGTAGAAGGTTTCGTCTTTGTAGCACCTGTAAAAAGAACGCTCTTCCTTGCCTTCTGTGCAACGTTATATACATGTGAACTCTGGACAAATTATAAAAAGAGCAGCATAGAAAGACTTCGCATACAATATAACAACGCCTTTCGTATGATGTTTGGCCTTCCCAGATATTGCAGCGCTTCCGATATGTTCACTGAGGGGCGTGTTCCCAACTTTGCAGCCCTCATAAGATCCAGGGTGGCAGGGATGAGGGAAAGGATATACAGCTCCGGAAATATCCTTATCCTGGAAGCCCGTCTTACTCCAGCATCCAGCATCGATGCACACTGGAGAAAGATACTGGCCCCGCATAATTGACTTGCCATCGCTCGCTAAAGCCGATATTTTACCATATATTTCTTTTAATACTTTTAATACTTCTCTTCTATTTTATATGATTTTCCTATTTCTCTTTTGTTTTTTATAATATTTTTAATGTGTGTATTTTCTTTTATATGGAATGTGTGGGATTGCACGAACCTCCCCACATTCTGGAATAAAGTTATATTTATTTATTATTATTATTTATTTATGGTATTATACATTAGTATACTTGTATTTTTAGTTAAAGAGTTTCTAATTGTTCTAAGAAAAGACACTTTTTTTGATTATATAATTACATCTTGGTATTTTTTTTTCGTTTTCACGTTTTCTAACATCTCATTTTATAGTGTGACTTTAAGTGTGTTCTTTTTTTTGCTTCCAATTATCGTATATTTACATAGTTTTTGAATTGAAGCCATTTTGATTTATCTTCCGATTCTTTATTTATGTTTTAAATATTAAAGCAAATAAAGCAAATAACGTCTGCAAGTAATCGTAATTTCGTTATCATTAATATAATGTCATTTCTTGTAATGTATCTGGATGGACGTCTGTCTGAGCGCATGAAAGGAACGGTATGAAGGGAGGGAGTCTTCACAACATATTCAGTATTTTTTGTAAATGTTTTTTTAAATCTGTAATTACACCGAGGTATTTTATACTGTCTACGTTTTTTAATATCTCATTTTATAATATCACTTATATATTTTATCTTATCAAAACAAAAAAATACCCATCAGAAGGATGAAAGAACTAAAAGTAATCAGACATTGCAAAAAACATACATTCTTTTCTCTCTACATTATCTAGATACACCGGAATAAAAATGTTACGCAATAAGATACATAATTTAAATACCTGCAGTTTTAAGGACGCTTCTACTAATTATTTCTTCATATGTTTTTTTTTTTTTTTAAATCTAATTTTTAAAAATCTAAAATTGACCAAAAATTTTCTAATGTATCAGTATTGCCATTCCAGTTAATCTGTATTTTTTTCTTAAAAAGATTATGACTTCTTTAATTAAAATTTTGCGTATTGTCCAGTAGTCAGATAAAATGATTCGCGAAACACATATTTTCTACGATATTTAAAAAAATTCAGATGTTATTTGTATTAAGCATTCAGAATCCATAATCCTTTTTTATATCAACAAGATTTTTTGTCATGGTGGCATACATTAATCCTCACAATTTCCATTGAATAATGTTGTCGCTTTTCATCACACGTACATACTTATTGTTGTTGGTGGATATGTTGCGACAGGATGGACAATATTGGATCCTCTGCGGAGTATAAAAATTTACAGAGATGAATTAAACTCATTGTTTAATTAAGAAAGAAGGTGTCACAGCAGGAGAATGTCCCCCCTCGCGTGTGTTAAAATATATTTATATAATGTATAATTAAATGAAATGAAAACAAAAGTATTTTTTACGGTGGACGTTGTTTTTTTAATTTTTAATTATTTTTTTCAAAGCAAGTCTTTTAAGTGAACACTTCTTCTTGTAATAAAGCGCGACTTTTCAGAGTATTTAATTTAACCTTTTCATAATTGTGTCAAAATTTATAATCTTGTATTAATTTTATTAAACAAGTTATAAGCATGTACTTGGCACCAGCCGTGGCACCAGGTTGTGAACCAAGAAGTATATGTTAGGATATATTTTGGTCGTCTCTGAGCTGTCTTTTATTATGCATTTACACTGATATACATACAAGTATATTAGAGAGGATTAATAATGCCCTCATAAGGCAAAACGCGTCTCAAAAAAAAAAACCGAAAAAACGAGTAGAATAAAAAACGATGTTTTATTTTTATACATAGATATACCTACACGTAGTTATCTGTATGCTTATATGGTCGGCAGGAGTAACACTCACGCATTCATGGTTGCCTGGGTGTCACGGACGTAAATAGTAAGCTGGAGGAACAACAGCTGAGATGGTACGGGTACATAAGACGGGAGTCCACCAGACCATACGGCGAAGCAGGCTCGCTTCAAAATAACTAACTAACTTACAGAGGGGTAGGCAGAAAGGTTAGAGCGCCATACTCTTCAGTCCTGACATAAAACTCTCGCCTCATCCACACTCACGCATCTTCGCATGCAAGCTCGACGGTTTTTGACGGCTTCTAACGAGACCATCTTCCAGTATCTTGTTAATCTGGTCATGCCACGTCTTTCGCGGTCGCCCTCTCTTTCTGGCGCTGCTAAATGAAAGCGAAAGATACAGCCTGAGAACGAGAAGAGCCGACCTCAGAGCCTACCTAGGCAATGAGTTGGGACATTGCAAGGAAGAAGATATTCACGTGGTTATGCATAGCTAGGGGTGTACACCTGCGTTTATTATCTACAGTATTGGATTTCCTGACTTGGTTGGTGAAATCTAACCTCAAAGCTCCATTTCTCCTTCGATATTAATCGGTCAATCGATAAATACCTGTAGAATTGGAATCTGCAGTCTCCCCGGTGTTTTAATCATCGCGGCAGAATTATCGACTCGGCTTTAATAAAAGGTTTTTCCGTCGCTGCCGGTCCATTCAGGAGCCAAGATGAAAGCATTCGCGAACTTTAGTCGTGTGGCCTGGCAAACAAAGGCTCGGGGGAGGAGATTTCATCCCCCGGGTCGCGAGGAAAAAATCCCACGAATTAATTCCCACTCGTCGGCTGATAAAGAAATATGGGGGTATAATGCTTAACATTTTTTGTGCTTATCGTGGCGCGGTATTACGTGCGTACAATAATGCCCCGAAGTTATGTTGTACATGTACGGGACTAACAAGTGTAACGTTTGTTGAAAAATCGCGTAATGTAAGCTCTTGTATAAGAGGTTTGAAGTAATAGGTTCTTTGATCATCTACTATAAAAGTCTACTATAATATACTGAATGAATGAAAACGCTGGAAATTATTTACAGATTTATTAATTATTGATTAAATAATTATTTGACCTACAAAATCACTTAGCACTATTAAACTTAACGCTATTCTTTAAATTACACTATTTCGTAATTCACTCGATCACTCGCAAGTAGACACTTTATTATCGCTTTAACACTTCCATCCGATTTCGCATTATTAGCTCCGATTTATTTCGCTACGTAAGTAAGAACATCACTAGAATATTCGCTCGAATTATCGCACGGTTGGCCGCCTTGGCCACGCGGCCCGCGGCCCACTTCGCTTCTGTTATCGCCTGTCAAGCGCGTTCCACAACAACCTTCGCACGCGGCGTGGCCCCGTATTTTGATCCGTGTATCGAGGTATCGAATATCCTAGACCTTTCAGTGTTTAGGAGAAGATTCTCTTAGCTTCTAGATTCTTATAAATGTTTCCCTTTCAGATGCCTCCCGAAAGCCGTAGATTACGCTAGGCCGTTCTGGATTTTTTGATGTTTGTTGTGATAACTTCAAACAACTGTCACTTGACAGGAGTGCGTAATTGTTTTTAGCTTTATTACAATACATATACAAATACATCTACTATAAAAGCCTCAATATATAGCAGATATTAATTGTAATTAACGTTTGTTTCCATTATATAATATCTCACAAAACAAACACAACATAAGTCAAGTAAAACACACAGCGTAACTTATTTTCGAGTCAACGTCTTCATAAAAACAAAAAAAGTCGGGCAACGTAACTCGGGGTATATTATGTTTTAGTCCTACCTGCCTGCTCATGCTGAAAATAATCATTCGTATAGGTCTTTTTATATAACCTTGCAATTGAGTTACTGTGGATACAGTGTACAGGCAAATCACGGATACGAGAGGGGCATATCCGTAAACTTAACACAACGAAACAATGTGCGAATAACGCACTGTAGCCACTCAACAACTCAATTGCAAGGTTACATGAAAAGACCTACACCTATTATAACTTTTCGTTTCTCTAAATTTTTATAAGATATAGATAAAAAAGTTGTATTATATTAAGTGAACCCACCTCTATGGCTATTTTAATGGATGAATTCAGCAGCATAATTGAAAACTGTGTAGATTTAGCATTATGTCGTTTTTTGACCCGGTTCATTTCGATGAAATGCAGTCACAACATAATTTTATAGGCCCCATCCAGTGATATTTTCCCACCATATTTTTTGTGGGATTTTACTTTTAAAGTGTCCACTAATGACACTTCTCCACTTTTTTATGCGAGACGGAAATTCTAATATTTGTTTTAAACCAAATTTTTATATTTCATATCTTGCTGCCCATAGAATTTTCCGCTCTAAGTACCATTTTATTTGTCTATGCCCGCGAATCTGGGCAGAACTATATTATTGTTAGAGTGTGGTTTCGTTATTGTGTCAAAACCGAATAAAAGAAACCGTTGGTCCTCAGTCATGACTGGAAAATAAATATACCTAACAGTACTCTCCATCTATAATATATGCTGAGGCGTACGCCTGGGCTCGTGGACTCGTATTTGATTATTTCAATTATATTCAATTGCTCTCGACGATGACTCACGGGCGTTCAAACATTTTGTACATATTAATGACCTCTATTCTTTTTCATCTCGCCGCTTTACAACTAAAACTACTCATATTTTATGAGAGCACTTTAAAGATTCCGACTATCATAATAATATACAAAAATAGTTTAGAATTTTTTTTATTAATTATGGAGGAATGAAAATATCCATTCCAACGAAGACAGCACACCAAAAATGTATGTACTTACATATCTAAGAAAAACATTAATGAGTTATCGCCCTTTTATATTTATTCACTCAGATGAATGAAAAATTTCAAAACATTTTAGTCTCAGGATTTCTTTCAGAGCTTTGTGAACTACACACACATGCATTTGTGTACATATATTCCACCGGGCCTTGTGTTAGAGAATATAAAGGAAGAGCATCATAATTTTTACTTATCTTTGACGTTACCGTTTCCGTTATACGTTACAGTTTGCACCGTATTAGGAGCAGAGCAGGGAGAAGAGGTAATGTGTCTCATATTGAATGTGTATCCACTTTTTCACTCTTGCTTTGTATCCGGAGCGCAGACATGATCGCGCGGTATAAAGCGTTTTAACAATGTTTTAAAGGTTAAAAACAAATAATATAAATTTTTGATGTCGATACTTTTTAATCCAGTTAAATTTTCTTATATGAATATATTTTTATTTGTTACTTTATTTTGTCAAAGGAGAATAAGATCCTGTTAATCATGAAATATCAACAAAATCAGGATATAGAGTAAGAAAAAAACATAGATTATTGCGTTTTCCACCATCAAAAAATACCCGTATTCGTAACAATGCTTTTTGCTTAACTGTATTACTCTGACTACTGATCAACCAACCGGCCTTAAGAGTTTTCTCTTGATGGGAAAAAGTTTTGTACCGAATTAGAACCTAACTAAATTTGTATGACATGAAAAATGGATTATCATAACATATCATGAATATAATTCATACATTCGTCAGCAGATCGCTAACAAAATATATATTAATTTTTGTGCAGCGAGATGCAAGCCATTTTGAGAGTAAATAAATATAGAATACAATAAAAAATACTTCATTTCATTAATCTAAAATATGACATTACTAAATCTTCTCTAAAATTTAAAATGAATTAGTTCACTTTGGAAAATGATTGGAGTCGTTAACAGAGCGAATTAAAAAATGCATACTATTTTTAATTGGTGTTTCCTCCACGATCCCCCACGTGCGATATTATAAAATACGTAGTTCCAGGATCGTAGAAGAACTAGGTGGAAGGTGAGAATCACCCGTAGTCACCGTATTCCCCTCCCTTTTATTTTGCGTTGCGCGGGATCAGGAGCACATATGAGCGGCTAAAGCGGATTGAAATATCAGACGGGAAGGTAGTAGGTAGAGTTGTGTCGAAGCGAACCAGTGAGCCGACGTCAGTTTAACGACGCTCCCCTAGCTCGAGCCGCGGTAGGTTTGTAAAAGACCGCCCCGCCTCTATGGTCGCCTGGTAGCTTTTCCACGCGACGTGATTCGCAAAACGTTTAAAAGCTCGGGGTCTATTTTAATTAATTAAATAATGTGTCCATTATGTGTTTAAATTATATGTATTTTAATAAATTAATTATTATTGATATATAGAAGTAGGTACCTACCTCCTGGTGAGATCTAAGTTATGATTATTTTATGCAATGATGGAAAATTAATTATGATTGAATTAAATTTTTATTCACATTCCGTTTAAACTAGAAAATTGAAAATCTTACCACATTTAAAAATATATACGTTTTTCGTCATGGATACAAATTAAAAACTTAGTAAAGTGCTTTAATCTGCATTGTAAAATTTTAACATGCATTAATCATTTTATATAATAAAAATTAAGCCAAAATCTATTAAATACAATCAATATTTGAAATAATTTGCTTTTTAAATAGGTTTTCTAACTGTTTAATACTGTAACTTTTCTATACAAAAATTTAGGTATAGAATTAGAAGTCAGATTAAAGAATATTTTAACGTCTCTAATTAAGATCACATAGCGTTTACTGGATAATAGTATTATAATGCATTTCATAAAATCGGGGGGTAAGGAATGACAGATGACATTAACCGTCGCATAATTTTATCAAATGGATAGTTATTTGGAAGATTATCCGGAAGTGGTGGTAGGTACTAAGCAAGTAAGCATCTAAACCTAATGAATAAACATCTTAAACAAACGTCGCCTTTTAAAACACTTCACATGTTACGTGGAATAAATATGCTCCAGTTATCAAATCCCAAACACATACAACGAATGAAAAGGTATGAAAACTATTTTAAATGTCATAACGAATTATTGTTTCAAAGAACACACCTCGTGATGTCAGGATTACTTCATCAATAGGAATATATTACTGAAACAAAAGGTGATTTAGTAATGCACACAACAATATATGTATACGTAATTCTAAGCAAAGTTGGCCATTACTTTTCATGCGCAATTTACGGTAATGTTATGAGGAACGTGAAATTATTTTTAATTAAAGTCAACTATGAATTGTACATCGTGGACACGACTCTCGTGTTGTGGGATGGCGGATTTTCTCGCAGACATTTTAATGTACATTTTCACCGAGAGACTCATTCGTTTCCCATTTCATCCGAATAATTACCTTTTGATATTCTCGCAGTTTTGTCAACTGCCGAATTTTTAGGATTTGATTAAAGTCTGTTGACACGGAACAAGTGTTATACGAAAATATATTTCATATTTTAAATAAAAAAACCTCTCTTTTTAAGCTTTATTGCATTCCGCAGGTTGACACACACACCTTCTACAATAGGTTGTCCTATTTAAAACCAAGCGGATGATATTGAGCTAGAAAATGAATGGTCTAATTATTTCATAATTCGCTTTAAAAGTGTAAGTGAAGACTGTTCATGAATGTGAATTAAATTTTTTATTAAATGACATCTAACATAATAATTTCGTTATCTGTCCGTCCGTAACGTCCGTAATTTCTTTCGAATTTACGGCTAAAAAGTAAAATTCAACGGCCGGAAACGGGGCTTGAACGGAAACGGGGCGGGGGTCGTTCAACGCATGTTTCTATCGCCACCTCTACATGGACCGACAAAAAGATACTATAAATATATACTAGGGCTTGTCAAAGACGCGAACCAATGTTCCGTTGTTCAAAAACAAACCCGTCAAAACGGGTCAAATCATTGGGTCATTGTTAATTTTTTTAAAGAATTTTTTTAATAAATTCAAGGCACAGAAGGGCCAGTTAAATGTTATGTGGAGATCTAACATCAAAGCTTGGGTCACTCGTATTTTGTTCATTGAGTGAATCAACAATTTATGCGTCGAGTGGATGGCGATTTTCAAGAGCTGGTGGAAGAATAGGAACGGGAACTGACCATCGAAGAAATAATGGCTCTGTATCACGAGCAACAGCATACGGCTACAGAGGAGAGCTCGTCTGAGGATGAGATGAAGGAGGCTGAGAAAATGAGATTCAGGAGATCTGTAAAATGTGGGAAGCAGTGTAAGTGTAATCTATCTGATATAAATTTGCATGTTAAACCCCGTATAAGAAACCCGGACTTCTTCAGAATAAGTCAGCACACTAATAATGTCGGTTACTTTTCTCCCATTACAAGGTTGTGTCGCACATATAATTTGTATTGTGCTGACCCTAACATTGATGCTGATATTCTTGCAGACACGTTATCTTCGTTCAAAAACTCTCTCATACACAACATCCATTTTCTAAACGACGACATGAACCTATAGATCCATTAAATACTAATCGCACTACACTCAAACACAAATATATAATATACATAAATGTACATGTGAAATAAATTAATTACAAAAATACATGTTACTAGAGCGTGCCGAAGATACTTGTAATTGGGATAATGGGCATAGTCTTCACTATAATGTTTATTATCTGAGTGTCATGTACCCATTATCCTGTTAGTGTCTCTAATAAATAAAAAAAAAAAAATAAAATAAAAAAAAAAAAAAAAAAAGACGTAGTAGAAAAGCCCCACCCGAGTAAGGCTGCACCATTGCGAGCGATTAATCTGTTGAACGACAATACGATGTCAATTTTTCATCAAATTCTCAACAGGCAAAAAGCAAGTGTCAATCCATAGGTTCTTGGTTAGAGTTCCATGAAAAGAAAAAGATCTTATTGAGCCATCAGTCATGAATTAGTGATTCCGTTGTAGATAATTAAATTCGATTACGTATTTTACTTAAAAATTTTATATTTAAAAAATATAAAAACATGTGTAGGTATATTTTATACTAATTATTTAGAAATTAATATTTTTGGATTTCGAAATAAATTAACAGTTTCTTTTTTTTACCATGGGGAACTTTGCTTCGACATAAGAGTGTTTTGAGGAAAAACCACATTTACGGAACAAATAACGCTGAAGTCAAGGTCCCACTGTAAAAAGATTTCAACTAAAATGAGATCATCTCTCATATCTCTAAAATTTCTCATTAGAAAACGTGAAGATGTGGTTGTATGATAAATGTCTTTTATATCTAAATTTACATATGGGCATGCTCGACGTTCTGGTATGTACATATAATTTACATATCTATGTACATATATATTTAAAATACATAATAATCCCTCCAAGCTCTGCAAATGTAACGGATCCAGAGAAAACAAGGAATGATTTATTATTAACGTGCCTGGCGGGTTTCTGCTTCACTACATGTACAAACGTCACTCAAATGTAGTTCGCTTCTAAAAGGCTTGGAAACACAATTTTATTGGATCACAAAAATAGTATGACGTTTATTATTACGTTTAAGCGAGTACGAATTGCAAGACGTACATTGATCATCGAGTTGTGGGTAGGGAGTGATCTAGTGGGCGGTTGGAGGTTTATTTTCAGGAACCTAGAGAGCAACTGGGAAAAATTTAATATTGATGACGTAGAGTTCATTGTCATCTCTACCAAATTTATATGGCGACTCTTGGAGTCCATTGGACACAACATTAGCTTCTCATACCGGTTCCGGGTTCGATTTCTGTGTCGGGCGTCACAATACATCTGTATGATTTTCTCAAATCTGTTTTTTTTTATGATGTATTTCGCTACAGTAATGGGCCTGATGGCATGCTTGGCGTTAAAAATTAAAATAAAACATTAGGAGGGGTGGTGTGCAGAGAGGGAGAGTTTTGTGCAGGCTCCTAAAGAGTAATCATGAAAAATTGGGTCTAGATCTTTGAAAATACTACTTCTGTCCGTTATACCTTGAAAGATACATAAATTAATCGTGTAGCAGTAAAAATATTAATAAATACTATTGAAGATCTTCTTCGGAAGTTTTTTTACTTTTCGTTAAATTGCCATTGAAATCTGACAATGAGGGCATGATCGATTTTATAGACATGCAAACAAACATTTTTATTATTACTACTAGTGCCACGGTACTACTGTTACTGCGGTTAGATCTTATATCCCAAATGCGTTATTTTACGACTAGAATCATGGATATAGACGATATTAATCGATTTTATTACGGATTAATTAAATTATAGTGATTTGATATTCGCATTTTAATGTCTCCATTTTCAAAATAACGGCCAATTCTCAGTTGGAAGGTTGTAATAAAAATAATCTTGCATATAAATACGGTTATTATGGATAATACAATAGGTACATGTTTTTAATGACAGATTTTACTGTGTTAAATTGAGCATGTCAATAAAAACTAAATATCGCTTCACTATTTACAATTTCTAGAAAATTAAATTTATTTTTCATTTTTAGGAGTCTTAATTTTTCATTAATAATTTTAATAACAACTAGCCGTACATCCGTGAAAAATTATGGTCATTTGATGGGTTGTTGGACCGTTGCGTGTTACGTACTGGTTGCGTGTCACACTCTTATTATCTAAAGTTGTAATTCCAGATTCATTGCAGCGGTTACGGACGTTACGGACAAATAGACAAAGAAATGATTATATTAAGATTAGATGTCTCTCAGTGAGGCTATAAAATATTATGTGCAGGGCCGTAAAATTGTTCACAAATTCACTGGCTACGATTCTGAGGGATTTGATGCGAATGAAAGAAGAAATTCACAGATGCGGCTCATTCGAAAAAATGAGATAAAAAAAAAAATAGAATGGCCGTACGGAATCGGAATAGGAATCAGTACGTCCTTAACCCACGTTAAGGACGTACTGATTATTTCTTACGCGTGCGCATATGCGTAAATGGAGGTGTTTTGCTTCTTTCTACGCTCTGATGTGACTCAAGTAATACGTCGAGAGTCACATCTCTACGCATCAATATGATTCGTATAAAACATTCGTTGTTTCAATACCTAAATCATCGATTAATTCAAACATAACATATTAAGAAAAAAAATACAGTAAACTAATAATTTTGATTTCACAGCCCTGGTTATATGAAGTTTTGTTTGAAATGCTACATAAAATTGTAATAATCTAGATAATTGCTAGGGTGCATTAGTGCTAATGGATCCATTAGTTTACAAATAATCTCCCTGCTAACACTTCATTAATAGAAATACGAGTACTGTTAAATGAACAACTACAATACTAAAAAAAATATTTCCATTCATTTGTTTGTGGTGTTATTTACTTGTTTGTCTCTTGGATATACATACATATAGTTTTATGTTGTCAATGCATTTATATTTTTATAGATGAAGTCCCAATGTCTTTCTGTGTGTTTCACATAGAAAAATGAAAACATTGAGCGCTAGCTCTTTTATGGGAGATTAATACGATCTTATTGTATGAATGATCATTGTATTCATGAAATTTTGTATCATGATATGTATTTATGATAAATAAAAAAAAAATAAAAAAATCATCTTTGTCAATTTTCTTTGAGAAATGGATGAATGCGTTAGGATAGGTCCAGGGTCCAGTGTAAACGGCGTTTTTTTGTTTAATAGTTGTTATTAGTTCTCCTGACTTAATTCATGCGTCTTAATTATTAATAATTAATAATTAAATACATGCCACATATAAAACACCTTCATCTTTTAATGGCGCCTTCTTTAAACACCCACAC
>JADDOH010019410.1:0-13968 GCA_016648135.1 Agrypnia vestita
AAACGCTGCACGCACCTGAATGACTTAATTTACCCCTGTATCATAGAGTGCAACTGAGTAAAATTTGGAACAAATTAATAAAATACAAGTTCATTTTTCGTATAACGATCTAAAGAATAACTCTGACATCATTTGGTCTGGACCAAATACTATAGGCTATATATACATTCTTTTGACCTAACATTGACAGACGACGTTTGTTTACTATTTTTAAATTGTAAACATATGTCGTCGATCTGAAACAACTCATCCGATTTCAAAAATTCTTTCACCAATATTTAGAATGGACTTTCAGGGTGGACATGGGCTATGTTTTATTCCGTTAAAGTAAAAGGCCTTTTTGTGGTGACCTATTTGATGCGTTTTTTTACGAACTCTGCCTTAACGGTAAGAGATATTTAAATACTTTCTGTAGAGAAGTTGTAGAACTCAAATTTTTTTATAAAAATTCCGCGACGACATATATCTATATGTTAATGTTAATATACGAATTGATAAAATATGACTAAAAGTTACTAAAAATCTACGCGTGCGAAACCGCGTGGGCACTGCTAGCACACAGATAAATGTACAAATACCGTGAAGAGTAGTCGGAACAAATGATATTTTATATCTATCACGATAATAAACAAACATTATTTTTTGAAATGTAAGATTTTTGCTTGTCCGCGTGGCTATTCAATATTCATTTTGAACTCCTTATTAAACACTAGAAAAACCTAGAAGGCGGGTCAAATAATAAACAGCTTCTCAGTAAAATTCATCTCTTTTTTTTGGCGTATTGTATTACTCTTACTTACCGACGCCACCCAACGCACCCACCCCCTTAGCACTTCTCTTTTTCTTTCTTTTTCCCCCCCCTAACTTCATGAGCGCAAACTAACGGCTCTCCGCTTTAATTCTACTTCTTTTTCCCTCTGTCCGTGTACGTCTTCTATTTAGTGTGGCATTTGATGTAACGCAACATTGGCTAGAACATTAGAGCATAGCGCACCATGTAGGCATCCAAAAATCACCGCCGGTTGTTTGAGAAGCATGCCCACGTCATTCACCATATAGAAGTGGTTCTTTGGAGCATGTGTTGAACAAACTTGCATTGATTATATGAGCATCTGCTGGATGTCCATTCGCGCGGCTTCCGCGCTATATTATCAACTCTATCTTCTCAGTCCCGCGACAGATGAAACAAATATTGCGCGTTGGGAAGATGTAAAACATTACATTTTCGTGACTTATTATAGAATCAGGGGTGGGGCACGAATGTCCTGTGGAATACTCCGGTCACCGTTGTGTAAAAATAACATAGTGAGAAATAATGTTTACGAAACTTTATTAATAGGCATGAATTATTCAAATCTTACAATAAAAATTATATAAACTAAAATCAAAAATGTGCGGATGGAAACTCGGGAACTTTTTTGATTTATTGGTTTTCTTGAATTTTCTATTTCAGTTTGCAAAGTTTCCATTTTGAACAAGAGCGTCTCTATTCTATGACAAGAGCATGCCAAATACCAGTAATGAGCAAGTGTGTACAGTTGTTAGGGCATGCTTATCAGTGGCATGCTCATTAGCATGCCAGTAAAGAAGCATATGTATCTGTACCTTTAATCAAAACAATTCTTATATGTAAGTTGTTGCTTTCATCTGTTCATACCCAGCCCGGCAAGAATGACTCATTACTCCCTTTCTTTTAACTCGTAGATTCTGCTTGTCTACTTGTCGTCTTGTCTGCTTATCTGACGAAAAAACTTTGGGTCGATTTTTAACCCTTTTCCCGTGATCCAATCGAGCTGAAACTTTGCAAAGAGACTCGTGGCGACGATCAAAAAGATGTTTCAAAGTTTCGTTAGAAAAAAATCATAGTATAATTTCGGATTTTTAGAAATTTTAACGGTTTTTTCAAATTGGAATCATTACCAAAGTTTGATTACTAGCAACGGCGGCCCGATAACGTCGCGGAATATTTTCTAATTTGAATTACTCCGTCGGTATACATAATAGGTACTTCACCACGAATTTAGAAAATTTAAATTGACTGACAAATGTTTTTAGAATTTAATCTTCAAAGCATGAAGTGTCTTATCAAAGCTCAAAACATCTGACATTTTAGAAATATATTAAATTCCTGTAAGTTTAGTGTTATGTTGTATGTCTTAATTCGTCTTTAATTGTTGTTATATTTTACAAAGAAAGGGAGTATAATAAAAACTTGGTTTTTATGGGTTACTTTTTTTTCTCAGTTTTCACCTGCTATCGAACCGAATTCACCGGCGCGTTGGCCGCGATTCTGTTGAAAGACAGCTCCAAGCTACCCGCAAAACCATTGAAATAATCTTTTTATGTAACAAAATATTACGATACTGCGAACATTAGTTCGCGTCTTGGTCCTAGTTTAGGCGTTCCACGGGGAGGCGGCCGTAGCAACACGCGTGGAACGAGTCTGGTGGCCCGGGGTTCAAGTCCCATCTCCGGCCGTTTTATTGTTTTTATAGCCGTGAAATTACGGACGTAACACGAAGTTACGAGGACGAACAGACAACGAAATTATTGTGTTTGATTTTAAAACCGGAATTATATAGGATAACAATTGTGTGAGAAAATTTTCAAAATGTATACATATTTACGTAAATATCACGCTTCAATGTTCTCACTGCACGCACGTGCTAGCAGGTCTTAACCAATTATCGGTCATCATTAATAATCTTACCTTCAGCACGGAGATGATGTAGAGAACAGTACTTATTTACAAAAAAAATAATAAGGTTATCTTAAATCTGCTAAAATGAACGAAATCTGCGGTAATTTTTTCGTAATTTGCGTCTTGTCTTACGTTTTAAATCATAAATTTAAAGGGATCCTTTTATTACTCCCGACCAATTTGGGGCGATCCAATTGGCCCTTTCAAATCCCAGAGGGCGCTCGCTGATTGGCCGGGAGAAGTGGCCACTGATTGGCGTCCAATCATTAGCCCCGGTGCCTCCGCCGGCCGTCTCCGGTGGCGGGAAACAAGCGGCTCACGTGACCTGTTTGACGTCAAATTGCTTTTGGCTTTGTCTGCAAAATAAAATTTTAGATAAATCCATAATCGATCATAAAGATAGAAATTGTAATTCTCCAACTGAGAGACAAGTATGTTATTTTTATTATTATCTCATTCAGAATATTTTGAGTTTGTTCAAATCTTTCAGAACAGTGCTGGATTTATGTCACAGAGACATTATTAATCAATTAATGTATATTATAGATATCTCACAGAGATGAAACTGTATTTTATTATGGGAAAGTAGGTATAGAAGGCGCTTACAACTCATAAAGCTTTCCACGCAATTTGAACATATATACAACTTCCAAAAAATGAATAATCATGGTATATTCTGTCATGGGTGGAAATGGCGAATGTTACAATTGTGTAAAGTGATCACTTAAGCCAACCATAAAGATAGGTCATAAGTCCTATGTACACCCAAATGACTTCTATACCTACTTTCCCATAATAAAATACAGTTTCGTCTCTGTGAGATATCTATAATATACATTAATTATTATCTCATTGTTTAAAGGACTAAAATTAAAAACGAGCAAGGCCTACAGTAGTTGCATATGATGTGTAACATTTGATATCTCGCTATTAAAAATATTAATTGAGCAGCATTTACCAATACTGTCTATGTTTTTATTTTTAATTGTTAATTTCACGATTAAAAATATCAATCGAGTATTCGCTTAAATGCAAGCAAAAAATAAATTAAAAAAGCTAATACCTATATATTTATTAATTAGTAAATACAAGTAAAGAAAATGTTTGTGCACTTATTTATTATTGAATTTTGTCGCTCAAGGTAGGTACCATATATCTACATAGTAGGGGCGTGCAGTGGGAACAAGAAGCATGACTTTTTATATTTTGCATATATTTTGAAAAGCAATCAAAGTAAGAGATATACTTCGTCTTATTCTAGTCACAATAATTAACATTTTATTCAGATTTCATAAATCATAATATTCTGCCAGATAAATATTTAATTTCGATATTTTTTTCCCAAATATACGCTTAAATAAAAGTCATGCTTCTTGTTCCTACTGCACGCGCCTGATATGCATTTTATTTAGAAATGTGTTTGGACAATTATATGTTTTTATTTATTTTCATAGATGGCGATAGTGTGCCGCCATACATATTGTATGAAAACTTTGAATAAATATTTAAAAATATTCACATAAATTACATAAAATTTGAGAATATAAATCATTACGGGTAGTTATTGTTTACATTAATGTAAAAAAAATTAAGTATGTGTTGGATAGTTTCGAAGATATAAGCCAAAATATATCAAAGTTACAACATCCACACGCTTGAAACCAGCCCAGCAACATATATACAAAATCAAAAGCTTTGGCTGGAAGTGTGCGTCTTCGCTGTGATGGCACTTGCTGGACATTGATTTGTTTATAAACGATGATATTTTGTCCATCAAGCGTGCTCCGCGCGCGCTCATTGGTTAAATGAAACTGCGCGCGTCTTATTTCCTGTTGCTCATTTCCATCTTTTTTCAAGAAATCACTGCCATAGATTGCAGGAAAGTGAGAGGAAAGATGTAACACGAATGATTAGAACATAGTATTTACGTTCTCGAGATGATGAGCTGGAAATGATTGCGACTGCTTCCTGGGTAGCGCTAAAAAACAAATAAATAATTATATCCCTTCGTACTAGTGACGGGCCCATTCTATACTAAGTACCTACTACAATGTAGTAATACCTTACACTTCACACGTACATTTCACGCTTGTTGTGTGATCATCTACTTCCACTCTTAAAACATCAAACGCCAATCAGTTAACTACTCATTCCCATTTTGTATTTATTGATTTGCTGCGACGGTCTTTATTTTATTCTGAATATTATTTACAATTTATTATATTTTATTAAGACATTATTTATCATTAAATGAATACATACATATAATTATATCATATTCAATATGTTCATAAAATATTTATACTTTGTACTATTAGGGTGAATAATTAAATGTTGACGGTCTGCTTGTTAAAAAATAAAAATAAAATAAGTGTAATTTTTATTGAAATAGAGACGGGTCATTCATCAACAAACTGTTTTTTCACTTTTCATTTCTGATGACAAATGACTGATCTAATTCCCACCCATCCGTCAGCGATAATTTTTAGCCACACGCACAAATATGTAGTTGCAAGTTTTGAAGCTAATTTCATGTATTTCATTGAAGTAAACGAAGCGCGTAACGATTCGATACCTACTACAAATGAAGGGTTAATTTTGAATTCTTCAAATTGGTGAATGTGTACATGTTGAAGCCTTCATGCCGAAATGTAGTTTTACACTTCACTGCTTCGTATACATCAGTCAGACTGGAGACTCAATGGAGAGATATGTATTAATTTTTATCAGGGGATCGTGGGTGTGGGAGGCATGAAGCACTGGAAATTAATTAAAATTTTATTAATAAAATTATTTTACTGGACACGGTTTTGAAACGGAACACCGTTTTTAAATGCACATTTAATTTCATAATTTAGTTATCACTATTGAATACACGTTGCTTGAATCGCTCAGGTTCACAATAGAAAAACTATCGTTTACCGGTAGGTACTATTGTATTTTATCGCTGGCCGATTATTCTTGATTCTCTGTCATTGTCGCTTTGTCTGTGACTTCCACTAGCTTCACTTTCTATGGTGTTATCCCGCTTCCGAAGATAACTGACTCGCGCGCGCCTGTTTCGCTTTTGTACATACATTTTGGTTTCGCGAATGTTGTTGAATGTTGTTGCGAATGAACCTGTTTCTCCTGACTGTTTTCTTAGACTCTCGTCAATAAACAGGTCGTCAATGATTCTGACAGAGAGTTCTCATATGGCTTTAAGGTATAGTTTAAGAATTAACTTGTAACTTTTTTATGCGCGTAATGTAGCGAAAATAAGTTACGTTGCAAATTGACAATTGAGGAAGGAAATGATTAGAATGTGTAATATAGTCTAACCATAAAAAAATCGCGATTCAATTGATTGTGAGTTAAAAAATAAATAAAATAATAATCAGTGAATAGTTTTTGAGCTAGCGATTTCATGTTTTGACGACATCTTTGAGCAACGGAAGCGAAAGATTTATCACGTCATTATTTGACTGAGTTCTGGTGTACACTATGTTAATTATTTGACGGTTCCTAAAGAATTAAGTATTAACTTATTTATAGCCGACACCCATGAAATAGTAATAACCACTTTTATCAAAATATTTTAACATTTTTTTTAAATATTACTATTTATTTTTATCTGCCGGCAGTTAATGGTATATACTCAAGCTCTGGCAATTGTGCTGGGCGGAACATGAAATGGTTCGCGTCTTTGCTCAGTCGTAGTATATAGTATAGTATATAATATAGTATATTTTTGTCGGTCCACGGTTTGCTGGCCCGGGGTTCAAGTCCCATCTCCGGCCGTTTAATTTGGGATTTTTAGCCGTGATTTCGAACGAAAGGGACGAAGTTAGGGAAGCTAGGGACGGACAGATAGACAGACAGATAGACGGACAGAGAATGGAATTACTATGATAAAATTTATTTATTTGACGAGGCGTCTTATTACACGTGTCAATATAATATTTTATATTGTCACGTATAATACATAAATTAATACTTGAGTTTGAATGTATCCTTTCTCGAAAGTTTAATAATTAGTAATATATCCCATTGTCTCTCCGCGCATCGCCCGCCACTGCAAATGCCTACACTACAGTATTGTCCCGGCCTATTATACCCCGCAAAGGCGGCTGGCAAACATTCGATTTCGGTGCCAATTGAAATCTGATAATGCCGGAATTATTGGGCGGTCATAAAGTCAAAACTGTCGTGTGTCATTGTCGGTCGGGCGAAATTACCCGCCAATTTATTTCCGGCTGGGATCGCTCGTTAGCGTGATCCGAGCGATCTGAAATTCCCAAACAGGCGCCGTAAATATTATAATTATTCGTCTATTTATTACCGACATCTGTTTTGCTATGTTTAAGCCATGTATTCACTAGGGGACAAATCGCAAAACATTCCGCACGGCATGTCGCATCAACATCTACGCTCATGTTTCGGGGACAATGACGCGGTCATTTGACGTGTACACACCGGGACTTGCATATCTTGTCGCGGAAATGTCACCCGATGAGGTTACGATGACAGCTGCGGTATCTCATTTGGCGAAAACGGGGTTCCGCGCAATTCGAAATGTTTTTTTGGGTCGCAATTTCAAATTAACGAGGTTTTACTGTAGTAAATTGAATATTATTAAAAACAAGGTCCTTTTTGCAAATAATTATTGTTTTCCAGACGTCGCGGAAATATATCGCCCTATGAGGTTATGATGATAGCCGCGTATCTGTTTATGTTAATGAGTTTATCGAAAAGTAAGAGGAGAAAAAAGAGGAGAATGCGAAATTATTTACTGCAAAGAAAGAAGGACGGACATTCTATGCGATCTTCGATCGATACAGCTCGATGAGTTCAAGAACGATTTCGTTTCCCCGCATTGTCATCTTGACAGATACAGCGCATGCGTATTCACTTGTAAACATACCACGTGGTACTGAGGCTCCGCGGAATGCTGCAGTGGGTACGCTCGGGTACCGTGCGCATGGCAACGTTGCCACGGTACGTAGAAATGCCGCGCTATGTTGTGCGCGATGTCGCGGAACAGTGCACGACGTTGCAACGTCACGTAGACTCTATGCCGCGCGTGCTGTTGAGGGACAATTTGTCCCCTAGTGAATACATGGCTTTATACTTTATTTATCGCCAATGGTCCGATTTCGGATACTGAATATCGCTGTCCCACATTGGTCACAGCGCGGAAATTTATTTTAAACAAATCGCGTTGTGTTAAGCCACTTTTTAAAGGTTAAACGGTATTCTAAAAAGGCTGTAATTTATGTTTTTACGCAAAAACCGGTTGAAAATGCTCGAATGTAAAATGTTAACGGAACCAAAGGAAATGAATTTATTTCGATATTTATGTGAAGGGTTGATAAATGAGAAATAGCGATTAATAGGGATTTTGTGATATATGGGTTAAGTATGGTTAGATAATTATTAAACTGGCTTAAACCCATAAAAATGAAGGAGGTTTTTTATTTTTTTAATTTTTTTAAAAATTTATTTAATTTATGGTACAAATACAGTTCTTATATATAACATATCAGATTAAACATTTTTTAAAATATCTTTAAATAAAATAAATTTTTGTTTAACACCACTTTATTGAGTTAAAACCAACTAGTTTCTTCATCAGGGTTCAGATATTAACTGAACTCTGACGAAGACTCAGTTGTGAGTCGAAACTAGTTGGTTTTAACTCAATAAAGTGGTGTTAAACAAAAAGTTATTTTATTTAAAGACATTATGTCGCACCACAATGTGTTTGCTTCGTGTGAAAAAGAAGAAAAAAAAAAAAAATTTAAAATACTTGGTAGTCATGTAGACCTCATCGATGAAGAGAAGCTCTTGAGTCTGATGAGGGAGCCACAGTTCTTATTCCTTGTTAAAAAAGGTAAATTGAAAATGAAATTATAGGAGTTATTTTGAAAAAAGCTATAGGTTTAAATGATTTATGAATTTAAGTTTGATTTTAGGAACATATTAATTTTATTGATTTGATCTGAGAGGTTACTGATGCGTCGTATCTCGATAGGTAAGTTATTATAGTAATTAATGGCTTTTTAAATATAGTGATGCTGCATTTGGGTTGTTTTATATTTAAGCATTATGAATTGGTTTCCATTTCCCATAAGTTTGAAATATTTCTGGTTTTCTGTAAGGTTTTTTTTTTTTTTACATATTTTTGATATGGACTTTTACTTTTATTAATTATGTATATATGTAGGTACTTTTATTATATATGCATGTTTCGGTAGCGAGATTTTTCGCTTGAGATATCAGAGCTATCTAGAAGTAACGTATCGTCTTGATAACGTTAGTGATGGACATTATTAAATAGGGAATTATACTTTTATTATTTCTTTTTATACTTCATGCCATCTGGTAGCGTTAGTGACGGACATTTTTGCATAGAGAATTACATATTTTGATAAATGATTATAAACAATGACATGTGCGTCACAGTGATAATGTATGCACTCATTAGTTTTAAATTTCATTAAACTGAAATATTAAAAAAAATCTAATTCAGAGTATTTTATTAAAAAAGCATCAAGTCAATGTTTTCATTTTATTTAATAACTATTTGGAAATCATACTATTTTTGAAAACGGAATTTGAAAGTATTATTATTATTTTTTGTGTTATAAGTTTAAACGTGTGCGTTCATTTTACATTTAGTTTATATGGTGATTTTTAATGTATTTGACCAATAGAATTCTAGAAGAATATTTTGAAAATTTTCAAGAATCGAGATTTACATTCCTAAGTTCTCATATAAGTAGCTTCGCCTCTGTGAGACATCTATAATACATCTCGATTAACAATGATAGAATGTGGACGCGAGTGTCATCAGGCGGATAAGTATTTCAGGGGAATTGACCCTATTAACCATTTAATTCTAAATCCTTCATATTAAAGTCATCGTAGCTCTACTCGCTTCAAATAAATAAATAAATTAGTTTACAAGATAAATAAGTTAGTTATTTTAGAAGAGAAATAGTGATTAAAAATACTCGGTGTTTGGTTGAGTGCGCCAATTTTGTTATTTTATATAATTTTTTTTGTGTAATTTATTACCGGATTATACTGGTTTATAGCATGCAGTTAAAAAGATTAAGTATTTATTTAATGATTGCAGAGCTTAGAATTTTTTAAAATTTTATTTTTTAAATTTTTAAATTTTACAATAAAGATAGTGACAGTTTTTACAATGGTATTTCACTTCTACATGAGTAAAATAACTCGTGAGTAGGAGATAGGAGAGATATTGAATAGAAAGTAGTACATACTATGTATTTATATATAAGAAGAAAAAAACTAATATGCGTTAATCATAATGCAATTATGTGAGACAAAAGTAAAATAAACTAATAATAAGCAAATAGAATATTTATATTGTGTGTATTTATATGAGAGCACAGTGGCCTCATCTGCCGTTTTCTGCCTACCCCCTCGGAGAAAAGGGTGGGGGGTGTTGTTAGTTTAGAATAGTTTGAAACCTTTCTTTCTTACACAATACACGCTTCCAGAGTTCCCGTACTGGACGTAACTAATTTGAAGGTAAAAAAATATCTAGCTGTAGTTAAAATTTGCAAAACAAAAAACATATTGCTCCTTTGTTACCATTGTAATTTATTGTCCCTTGTTTAAATGCCCGGGTTTTTATTGGCACGGTAACAATAGTTAATTAAGATTACTTTGGTCGATCTAACGAACTATTTAATTAGACTTTTGATTAGACAATCGGCCTTCAGTAAAACAAAGAGTTTTACAGAACCTTTCACCTTGTGAAAATACACCAACTGACTGAAACTTGGAAAAAGCAGTTTTACCTTTATGGAAAAAAAAATATTCTCAAATTTACTATACATCCATGGATGGAAATTGAGATGAGATGTATGCTGTGAGATTAATACCTACTTGAGAAATGATTAATTATGTATTGATTAATTATTAATTGTGTAAACTCTAAATAATATTTACTTTACCTTATTCATATTAATAAAAATAAAATAATGTATAAAACCACTAATTATTAAATAATCATTATGTTTTGGAGGCAATGATTCTGATACATTATGATTATTTAATATTTAAACGAAATAAAATTTGATTTAATTAAATAAATATGCTAGAAGTTAGCGTAAATATAAATTTAAGTATTGATATCATATTTTTTTTATAAATGACTAAATCCTTTTTGCAAATATCCTTTTATTTATATTCTCATTAGTCCCTAATAAGTTATTTATCTCCGATACATTAATTTTTGTTTCTGTTTATGTCTATACTTCCAATTTTAATTTTTAATTTACGTTGTACCTGATGAAAAGACTTGATGACTGGCCTTGATTATTTAATAAAGAGTTGTTTTATAAAAACTAGCTTTTTATTAATATTATTATAAATATTGCCCTTAAGGAAAGGCAGGACTTTTTTAAAAATTACAGATACATTTAAATACAGTTTCATTCATTAATAATTTTTCACGAAATTGTGAATATTACAGGAGAAACGAGATCCGTTTTGTTATTCATATTTAACTAGCTTACCCGCGGCTTCGCATAGATTTTTAGTTATATTTGATCAATTTATATATTAATCTTAACGTATAGAATTGGGTGACCGAATAAAATAAAATAAATATCATTGTGGATTTTTTTATATAACTATTTGAGTTCTACTACTTCTCTGTAGAAAGTATTTAAATATTTCTTACCGTTAAGGCAGCGTTCGTAAAAACGCGTTCCTTTGAGGAATGCGCCAATAATGGTTCCAAAATTTAATTCCAGGAACGAGAGCCTTCAAAATGCAGAAGCTCAAGGGCGTCATTTTTCAGTTAATAACGTCCAACTGAAGGTGTCAGTGGGATCAGTACCACGCAAAACAGTTTGAGGGATTTTTTTTTGTTAAATTTGTGGATTATGCCACTCTACTAGGCTACGCCTGTCCCAGAGTGGCGTTATAGAACACAATTATAATATTTTTTTGAATTCGTCAGTAATATTTATTTTCATAAGGTAGTAATTATGTATCTACAAAGTATCAAGTGCAATCTTAGTGAAAGTTGAGTGAGTCATAAGTCCAAGTGTAAATATGTGTAGAATAATTGTTTAATGTAAAAAGGGTTAAAGTTTTGTTTACGATTATTTTTTATTTTCCTTAATTAATTAATTTATTTATATAGGTATATATTTTTATTTGTAGACATTATTATGTAATTGCAGTAAGTTTTTTGTTATTTTTGTTTGTGTGTTAAGTGCTGTGGGCGCTTGTTGGGCTATTAAGAAATATCGTCTCATCCGCCATATTCGCCAGATGTCTCGCCAAAAGTTTATCCCTTATTTAAGCATATCGCTGACTATTTATCTGATACGTACCCAAGCTGCCGCCGAAAGTGAATTAGAGATTTTATCAACTCTAGAACTACAGAATTGTACGCCACTACTAGATTATTATTATAAATTGTAAAAAATATGTAAATTCTTATGATGTTAATTTATATTATGTTAATTGTTAGCCGAAAAAAGTGTATTTGAATTTTATGATCATAAACCGCAAATATTTTCGTAGCAATTAAATAAATATATACAGGGTTATTTGGAAAACATTAATAACTTCGCAGGACTATATTTTTGCCTTGATTACGAGCCGAAAATGGTCAAGCAGCCATGACTATCAATATGCAATACTAAAATTCGCATTTTATTTGAATATTTCTGACTTTTTTTTTACAAACGTTGAACTATCATTACATTAACTCATATCGATTACGAAAAATTCATTCGCTTCTGTACAAGTTGAATAAAATGATAAAAACCCCACATAAATTCTAATTGGAATATTTTCTAATTGGTATTTGATGGTATTTATTATTTGTATTAAAGATAATGAATTATTCATATTTGAAATGAGTAACTGTAATGATACTCCAACGTTTTACAAAAAATACTCAGAAATATTGAAAAATTGCAAACTTAGAAGTCGCATATCTGCATAATTATTGATATTAGGTGATGATTGCTTGAACATTTTCGATTCATAATTAAAGCAGAAACATAGTCCCGCGAGGTTATTAATGTTTTTAAATAACCCAGTATATATTTTTAAATAAATATACCTCGCATTTTCGAGTTCATAATTTTGATTCCTGAAACATGATTGCAACAATTGCGTGGATTGTAATGACACTTTGCTCCAGGTAACCAACAATAATGAAATGAAAATACGGTTATATAATTTGTGTTTAATATATTTTTACAACCGTAACGAGTTTCATTAAACAAAATAATACAAATATTACTGAGCGCGGTCGTAGTTAAACATTTATTCCGTAAAACGAAAAATTAATTTGTATTTTAATACTCTCATTTCATATCACGCAGAGAGAGAGCGGTGTCATATTTTAATTAGTTCAAAGCCGAAAACAAAATTGTGATTTCGGTACGGCGGGATTAAATGTTTGGAGTATAAATTTCAATTGGAAATATTTAGGTGAAATTTTAACATCGCAGGCAGGCTGTTGCACCGACTAACTGATTAGTCGGGCCACAGGGTGAACCGGGTAACGAATGTAATAAAAGAATTAATTTCAAGTAAATGTATGATATATGAATCAATGCTTATATTAGGTCCTTACATATGAAATTGGCGTTTAGTATGGGAGGAACATAAAGCCGATTTTTCTTTTTTATAATATATTTATTTAATCAAAGTATGTACCATTGCTATCTATGCACTTTTGCCATCTCATAGGTAGATCATCGATCCCTTTACTAAAAAAACCATTCGGACGGGAATCAATAAAATCTTTGAAGGCGGTTTGGACTGCCCCATAGGAGTTGAATTTTTTCCTTTGCAAGAAGTTATCCAAATTTCGAAAAAAATGGTAATCTGTTGGGGCAAGGTCCGGAGAGTACGGTGGATGTCTTAAACATTCCAATTGAAGCTCCTCTAATTTGAGTAGCCGTCTGTTGTGCAGTGTGTCGGGTCTAGCGTTATCATGGAAGCAGCAGTGGCCTAGAGCGATTAACCAGCCTCGGTTTTTAGCAGCTAGCTTTTCCATCATGGTTTGCAGTTGCTGACAATAGACATCTGCCGTAATCGTCTGGCCAGATTTAAGAAAGCTGTAGTGAACGACACCAGCACTAGTCCACCAAACGCTCACAAGTAACTTTTTGGGAGTCAATTTTCGCTTGGGGCATGGTTTGGCTGGTTCGGCAGGGTTCAGCCATTGCGATGAGCGCTTCCGATTATCGTACAGGATCCACTTTTCATCGCAGGTA
>JADDOH010019411.1:0-30726 GCA_016648135.1 Agrypnia vestita
AACAACTGGCATATGACGGCCGACCATAGACACCAGCGGCCCAAAGACGAACACCGTAATCAATTTTTTTAGAGTCCCCACGTAGATTACGCGCATCAGTCAAACTATCAAGTTGATAGGGCGGTTAATTAATCTGATAGATTAATTAGGACGCTACGCGTCTTTATCTATCAATAAGATGCCTTGCCAAGGAAGCGGAGGTGAAGCGGGAATTTCAAAATACAACACGTATATTTAAATATTTACACGTTTAATAAAATAAAGCACAATTCTACTCAACCCTTATCAACTAAAAGACTTAGCACTAACTTAATAATTACCCCTAACCTGCACGCGAGCAGTCCGACCTTTACATAAGTTAATTGTGTCCTTTCACATTTTAGTTCACAAAAAAAGGTCACAAAAAGCACATATCCGCTATCGGAGGCCCTCGTGGCTACGAGGGGCCCGCATTCCAAGCTGCGCGGCTCACGGGGACCGCACGTGGTTTGGCTTGGCGCGACCGGCCGCGGGATCTGGCTGAGTCTCGGAAACTCGCGGGAAGCACGTGGTCCAGGCCGCGGAGTCACGTCCAGAGCGCTGCAGGCCGCCTTCTCCTTAAGCGACGTTGACTGCGCCGCCCCGCGATCTTGAACACACGTGGCGGCGGCTCAGGGCCCGCCGTGGCGAAGCGGCCATCGCCTGGAACCGTCCAGAGCGCTGCGGGCCGCCTTCTTCACAAGCGACGTTGACGGCGCCACCCCGCGTTCTTGAACACACGTGGCGGCGGCTCAGGGCCCGCCGCCGATGAGGCGGCCGCGAGCGAGGAGCCCTGGGAGCGCGAGCTGTTGCGGCGACGGCGATCGGAACGAGACAAGACGGCTGTTGGGGCACGCGGCTCCAACCCTCTGTGTCTGCGGGGGAGGGGGGTAGTCTCAACGCACCTGCAATGGCACCCTGGCGGTGCGGGGTGGCAACCCGTAGTGCCGCGCGAAATTTAAAATTACCTAAACCTATTTTAAAATAAAACTTATATTCTAATTTAAAAAGGACGCGATGCGAAACGTCACATGCAGGTCGCGGACGCATCAAAGTGCTTAAGCACTTTTAAAATAATACAGCCTCGCAGTTAGCGAAGGGAAACACTACATTTCAAAATGAAGACTATAGCACGTTTACCAGTTTGAAGACTACAAACTGTACACTACATTTGTAGTAAAACGAAGTGAACTAATTGTAGTACTATGAAATTGTAGCACTATGAAGCAATTGTAGTACATAGTAGAATATCGCTTGAAAAATATATGAATATATCGACATTTGGCACCTAAAAAAAAGGTCGCCAACCAAATTTCTTCATTCAGTCCCAAAAATTTTCAAACCAGGGGGGGGGTTGTTTCACTTTCAAGAGATTTCTTCGTTCGGTCCCAAAATTTTTTCAAACCATGGGGGGTTGGGCTGTTGGTCTCGAAACATATAACATAATTATTTATTAAATAATGTTTTTTTTTTCATTTTGTTAATAAGTAGGTAAGTGAGTTTACACTGTGTATTAGACTGTGTTTTAAATAATGTTTTTTTTTTTCATTTTGTTAATAAGTAGGTAAGTGAGTTTAATTATTGATTTTTTTTTGAGTAACATGGCCATTAAGTATTTAAAAATACATAATATAAATATAAGATAGATTCAGAGAAAAAAGAAAAAATAAACTTTGGTAAACAGAATGTACAAAAAAATAGATATGTAGTGTAGAAGTATAAAGTGTATAGAATAATACAATACGCATACAAAACGTTTGTTAAGTTTGTGGTACAGATAAATTAGATAATGGAAAGCCGAAATGCTCACTGCTTAAACTTCTCGATTCGTTCATCTGTGAATTAACTAATAAGACGTACACACATCTCCAATCGTCTTGAATGTCTAAATTAAGTAATTCTATGATTTTTTAGTTTTATAATAAAGTTTTAGAATAATGTTACTTTTAGGACAACAATTGATGCGATAAAATTTTAAAAATTCGGATGATGTGTAGGATAAGATTATTTAGAAATAATATTGTTTTTAAATCTAGAAAAATAAACAACAGTTTACACCAAATTTAAAGGTGAAATTAAAGTATTCAGTTCAATAAAATTTACAATTCAATTCAATGCCAAGAACGCAATAGCAATAGAAAAAGTTTTGCAGTTGATATTATTTTTGGTGTTAAAATTTTTTTTTTGCTTCATTTACTTTCTGATTTAATGATTATGGGATCCACTGCCTTATATTATTTATAAACTTTTTAAGAGACTTTTGTATTTATTATGTATTGTATTATTCAACTGTATACTTTTACATTAGATATTGTTACACATCGTTCTGTTTACCAGCGTTTTCCTTCTCTTCACTTTATTTTTTCTGCGAATTATTTTTTTTATGTTCCTACTATATATTTTTAACTCTTTAAAAATCAAAATTAAGTAGGTAAACAGACTTATTTTTGTAACGACTATGATAGTAATAGAGAATTTCGTATTTAATCTTGACTTTATACATATATATATAAAGGACCGCTATGTAATTTACAATATGTTTTGTTAGGTCGATGTTAGGATAATGTCGTGATTAAACTATATCGCCACACGTTACAAGGCACGTGCAGTTTTGCTACTCTGAGGCTAAGAATTAATTTCAATAGTGCTAAAGCATTACCCACTTATTAAGAAAAATATTTTTAAGAGCTTGTTGTCAGTTTATATATTTTTAATAACTTGACTCATCTGTCTACGTAGGAACTTTCAAAATAATGATTACAAAATTCGTCTTTGGCCCGTAGGGTGTCTATGGTCAGCCGTCATTTTTTAGCGACTACTTGCTACGCGTGTCTCTAGTTTATGTCTTTATTCTGTGGTCTCTAGCTTGCTGGGAGATACCTACTGATGCCATGGAGCGCGCTGTCCCGGATGCCGCTGCCATCAAGCCCGAGCCAGGGTCTCCAGCCGGGAGCGGCGACGAAGGAGCAGACGGTGGAGCGTCCTACATCGAGATAGATGTACCGCCCCTCGACATCAAGCAGGAGTACTCGGAATGTTCCAGGGAGGTCGACCAACGCACCGGTGAGAAGTTGCTCATTTATTCATGAGTACATCTGACGTTAAAAATTTAAATGCAAAACGACGCGTTGATATTCATTGTATCATAACTGGACGTCACGGGCAACCTTGCATGCCGCTTTCTATGACTTTTTTGCTTAGATTTTGGCATTACTGCAATTAACATCAATTTCATGACATGAGTGATGTTAATTAATAACCTGAAAATTTGGATGTTTTTATACGATTTAAGGTGTTTCCCAACGCTTGGTAGACCTCTTTTTATATAAGCAAGACAATCGAATCAGTATGCGAAAGCCGTGCGTACGAGGCACATTGTTTCGTTGTGTTGGTGTTTATACCCGTAAACCACACGGTATTCGAAAACACATATACAATTGACGGATGTAGTCCTTTGTGGCGTATGGATGCAAAACCGCCATTTTTATCTGTGCACATATGGATGCAAAACCGCCACTATCCATATGGCTCTATATGGATAGTGGCGGTTTTGCATCCATATGTGCACAGTATAAATGTTTTATTGGATCGGTAGATATTTGGAATAGGTGGCTTTGATAGTGTTAGGGCCGGATGCAATGATATAATAAATGCAATAATAAAAAAAAACAATAATAAAAGCAATGATATAATAAACTGTAGATAAGTTACAAGCGTGAAATCTTGGCCAGTCAAAAGTAAGATAATTGCCTTACTTGCATTCGTTATCGAACGGACCTTCTTTGTGATCGGGCGCGAAGCTGCGCCGACAAAAAAAGTCCCGGGGAATAAGGAACAGAGTATCGTACACTATTGAAAGAATCAGTATGTTATTTTAGTCACCGTGACTTCAAATTACCTGATTTTTCTGTCTACAAGCAGAGCGTTTATGAAATAAGTGTGCCGTGATTTGTTGCCTTTTTCAATGCAATATTTGCTACATATGAAAGTTGGCTAGTATGGGAATAAGGTGTCCATATTATAATACGTCAACGCATCTCACAATGTTTTTGTCCCATGGAGATAGATAGTGTGGACAAGAGTTCTGATCAATCTCATTTTTGTTTTTCCGGTTTTCTTCGGTCTTTGGCCAAACCTTTTTGACCTCAACAATAAACAATCGAAGCATACCGCGCCACCCAGATCCGCCGTATCATATTATTGTTCTTGATTTCAGAGGAAAGAACTAACCGGGAGGGGTCTGCAGCAGAGAGCGGCGAAGGACCACGCGGTGCAGCGCCATGGACTGACGTGGACATAACGTCTCCTGACATCAAGCAGGAGTGCTCGGTACTACGAGCTCTGCTGATCGACGGCGGAAAGGCCGACCACAACAGTGGTGAGAATGTGCTTCCTTGTACGAGGATAATTTTATTGGAAAAATTAAACAGCTTATTTGCAGTGAACCAAACAAAAGTAAGAAAAAATATAAAAATGAATCCAATTACATGGTTCTTCTAACTTAGGTAGTAGACCGCAAAAGATCAAAAAATTAGACGAATTTGGCAGAGTTGGAGCTTGACCATGGTGGAGAGTGATGAGGAATTCCGAAACTACTCACTGAACCTTACGGTGTTCAATGTATGTAGTGAGCAAGAAAGAAAGGTAATAAGTATGCAACACTAACTACTTACGGTACCAACAGATATTATGTTTGATTAAATTGAGTGACTGTGGTTTTTAAAAATAAAGATTTTTATAATGTGTCTGTTTGAAGTGCAGGGAGGCAGTGTAGAAATATGAGTCTTGTTTGGAATTTGTGTTGCAGTGTGGAACACTAAGTGTTTGATCTAGATAAGTGTTTTATTATGATAATGACTTTGAATAATTAGTGATGTTTATATTTATATATATTTATCTTTCTTTTTCCTCAATTTTTGTTATATATATTTTTAATTTGCTATTTTCTTTATTTATTGCTCTTTTATTAATTTGCTTAATATTTTTAACTTTGTACTGAAAATTTCTTTTATGTTGTTTCTTGTACTTATTTGTTTTCGTTTTTTATCTCTTATGTTTATAAAGTGAATAATATTTTGTAATAGTGTAATTTACAATTGTAAAAATGAACCTACAGACAAACGTCTTTTTAGTCGTTTTGTGGGACTAAATATTATAAAATGTAAAGAAAATAAATAGAAAAAAAAAGATGGCACTCGAATGGATATTCGACTCAGTAGTTCTGGGCTGAAGTTAATGCTTAATGTTAATTGTAGGTATATGTATATTGAGGAAAGGTCATATAAGTATTTCCCGATCGCGTCAAAGATAAAACATACAATCCTACAAAATAAGTTATTAGTAAATGCCGGAAGATTGATAGGAGACAAATTTGAACAAATTTGAAAAATATGCATGTAGGTGAGCGGCCTCGTCTGAAACGGTTTCAATGTTGCGTGCCCAGACGGCGCGTGTACCAGCTGCATATTGACTAAAATGTAATTTACAATTTGAATGAGTAGTTGATAACAGAGATTTTGGGGGCAACAGGGCATTGATGAATTCAATTAAAATATATTTTAAATACCCATTGCTTTTTACTTGCAGGTCTCTTGAGGATACAAGATTCTGTGAACCCAGCTATGCCTCCACCAACGTCTGGAAAGAAGCCGGAATTGAAGAGCGCTTTTACTGCCAAACTATCCGCAAGCGGATGCTCTTCCACACTTACTTCCACTGAGAAATCATTTTCATGTTCTCGCTGCCCGTATACGTGCAATAAAAAAGCGACCTTAAAAATTCACGAGCTTTCACATAATGGAAGGAAACTGTTTTCTTGTTCACAGTGTGATTATTCGTCCAACCAAAAATCTCACTTAAAACTACACGGACTTACGCACACTGGAGACAGACGCTTT
Source organism: Agrypnia vestita (assembly GCA_016648135.1). Lineage (NCBI taxonomy): Eukaryota > Metazoa > Arthropoda > Insecta > Trichoptera > Phryganeidae > Agrypnia > Agrypnia vestita. The sequence goes on from JADDOH010019411.1 coordinate 5,916, forward strand.
TCATGTACACAGTGCAATTATTCTTGCAATCGAAAATATGACTTAAAAATGCATAAACTTACTCACACTGGAGAGAACGTGTTTTCATGTTCTCAATGTAGTTATTCGTGCATTTTGAAACACTCATTGAGAATGCACGAGCTTTCTCATACAGGCGTGAAGCTGTTATCATGTTCACAATGCACCTACTCGTGCAATCAAACATCAAGCTTAAAAAGGCATATTCTAATGCACAGTGGAGTGAAACCGTTTTCATGTTCACAGTGCAGTTATTCGTGCAGTCAAAGATATAACTTAAAAAAACATTTGCTTACGCATACTGGTGAAAAACTGTTTTCCTGTTCTCAGTGCAATTATTCATGTAATCATAAATCCACCCTTAAAATTCACATTCGTTCACACACTGGAGAGAAATTATATTCATGTTCACAGTGCAATTATTCGTGCGCTGAAATATCAAACCTTAAACGGCATGCTCTTACGCACAGTGGAAAGAAAATGTTTTCATGTACACGGTGCAATTATTCGTGCAATCGGAAAGCGTACTTAAGAAGACATTTGCTTTCCCACGCTGGGGAAAGTACTAGTATGCCAGGCGCGAGCGACGTTTCATAACAGCAATACCGTTTTGTTAAGGGAATGAATATATGACTTCAAGGGATGAACATGACATATTGATCAGGATGGTCCTGAATGATGGCTCAGCAGTCAGAGACTAGTCCAGACAAAGCACGGCTATTACGAGATAATATACGTAATTACGAGAGCTTATTAATAGGAGCAGGTTTTTTATAATTGTGTTAAGAACGAGTAATAGTATGGACTAGACGCAGATAAGATACGATTTGGCAGGGTTTATGTATCGGTGGATCTCTTCAACGGTTATCCAATTATGTCGTTCAACGAACGGGTCAAAGTGACCCGCTTCTTGAGCGATATAGTTCGTCTGGCTCAATGCTTCCTTTCTGTCTCTAATTCACGTTTCGCTGGAGCGGGAGTATGAACGTACCAGTAAATTTGAAATCAAATACGGAGTAAAACTGAGTCAACGGATTACTACAATTCTATAATAAAAAAATCATGCGTATATTCATGCACGCACAGTAGAAGTTATACTTAATAAAAATCTTTGAGCAACAATTGCCGGATGATTAAATTTAGTGAAAGGAGCATTTGTGGTGGCAGCTTCGAAAGCGGAAACTCTACAATAGGGAACGGTTCATTAAAAATAGTTTTATTTTAAAATTGCTTCCGATTTTGCAAAAAAAACAAAAATTTTCCATATCGGATATGCTACATCATTTGATAAGGGCGGATATAAAAAAGAAACATATTTCTATTATTTAATACAATTAATACCTTACACAATTTATAGAGGTAAAATTCAACTTAGGGGCCTAGTTCAGATGGTAGAACGCTTGCCCGACATACGCGAGGTACTAGGATAGGCGCCCGGTGCTTCCAAATAATATTTTGATGCATCCTTTAACATGATATATTTTAATTATGACTGAAATTATTATTAAAATATATGAAATTGGAGAAGACAAAAAAATAAGTTAAGTACCAAGTTTAAAAATCATAAGTAATCCGCAACATTTATTATTTCTTAAAACTAATAATATAAATCATCTCACAAAACACCCTTCTCGTGGGACAGAAGTTATAATTTGCTTTACTTTTTGAAGCTATCTTTTGACTGAGGGTAAATTTTTTATTGTAACGTAATTGTGCATAACGCAAGTTGCGCATTCTATCGGAAATGCGATACCACGAAATGCGCGCGCATCCATTAAACTGTCAAAAATTTATTCACTTGTAATTAGTGTTCCAGTAATATAAATACTGTATCGTCGACCATCTTAAATCAAGTACCAATCATAAAGATGCTCAATTCAAAATCTGACGCATGATTGGTAGTTGAATTTAAAATTGAAACTGTTAATTAAATAACGGTTTTAGCTGTGTGGCTACTGTCGATATATTAGCAAAAACTACGTAATTGTCAGATATTCGTTTTCAAAACAAAAAACACATTCATTCATTCGATATTCAATGCGGTTGTCGAAGTTGTAAAGTTTCGAATCTTGAATACGGAACCGAAAATCGATAAAACATGAAAATGGGTACCTAGGTATATGTCGGTAGACGCCGTTTCAATTCACATTTATCTCTTATTTTAGCTATCACAAACCAATAGTTACATTTGTACCACTTCAAAAACAAATATTTATAATTTAGCTACATTAAGGCGCTATCAATAATTATATTGTTTATCTCCTTAGATCGTATTATTGTATTAATATACATTTTTAATCAATACTTAAATATCAATAATTGTAATTAAGCCAAAGAAGTATAACTTCTAACGCGCGTACATTAGTACACGCTTTATGATTTTTTGTTGTTTTATTATTTTATTTGTAAATTAAGCATGTGACATTGTATGCTGTCCAAAAAACAATACCTAAATAAATATATGTGTTCACAAAATTGCATCACTTTATTCGCATATTTTTTTAGCATTCAGCCATTAAGGAAATGTTATTTTTTTAGGAATACTAACAAAAGGAGATTTATATGAAGTTTAGAGCAATTCCTTGGCAAGAAAATTTGGGATCAAGATTTTTCTTCTTTTTTAACCTAAATTTGTACTAAGATATATAAAAACAACTACAAATCTCCTAAAATATGATGTGAAACGTATAGGGGAAGGTAGTAGAAGCGTTGGTAGAAAAATGGTGTACGGGGATACTGACTTCAAAAAGTGGCTTAGGTAATATCATAAAGAAAATGAGGATTTACAATTTTGAGTTTGCACTATCATAACAGTGATATCTTGACCACTATTTCACACCTTTATACAATTCGTCAATTTTATATAAAATTAATCCAAATATTTTTTTAAAAATTGGTATAATTCATTTCGTTTAATACACGTTGATATAGTTATCACTACCGTAGAGGATTAATTCCCGAAAGATCGACGGCGAAAAATGACGCGAATCCACATTTCAAAAGTAGCTTTATGACCAGCGGGCCTTTTAGTGGGGCTTTCGCCCCAGGCTTATACCCACTGCACGTGTGCACAGCTGTGTGACAAACAAACCTTTTTCCTCGGAAAGAACAATGAATGCAATTAAGTCGGCGTTTAAGCTGGCTAATAAAAGTAATGAAAAATAATGTTGCTTCTAGCTTGAATATATTTTAAGGTCTTGTCGGTTTGGGAATACCGCACTTAGCGACAAGGGTTAATAAATTTTATTGCACTCGGCTCGATGCGGCAGCCGTTTTCAAAGGATCCGAAACCGAACAATAGCGGTATTTTATTTGGGAAGCAATGGATTATCGAGAAATCGACGATAATGCTCAGGAGGATTGAAAACATTTGCGATGTCCGAAACCTTAAAATTCCCGAGATCTGTATTTGTTTTGCCTAAAATGTAATATCTGCACGTGCACGTGCGGAACAAACAAATTAGTTCTCCGCAAGGGTATGCAGAGGTTTATAGACAGAGATATATGAAGATAGATATAGATCTAAGATTATTAGCAATTTTTCCTACATAAATTTTCTGATAATATAATGCAAGCAAGTACCAAGATAAAATTACGAATTCGCATATATTAGAGGCTACGTATGTATATGTTACAGCGAATTTGCATTTTTAGTGAGACTATACTTTCACTAGTAAAAATGTACTTTTCCCGGTCGGGCAGAGTGGGGGCAGTGAAAACATCTAAATCAACGAATTCTCAGATTCACTACACATAATCCGTGAAAATACATTACTCAAAGCATAGACAATATATCGGTGAAACCATCAATTTGTACACGTAATTCTTAAAGCGTAGAAAGTATAAAGGCGGCACTACACTAGACGATTTTTATTCATTTTGCGGTCCTATTTTAACTCCTAAATTAAAATAGGACAGCGGCACCGCAAAACGAATACGAATCGCGAAGTAAGGTGTCGGCTGAAAGATCGCGCACTCGGGTTTTTTATGATATCTGACGACTGCCGGAACAAAACGAGGTTATGTCACCATGTAAATATTGGGGGGTTAAGGGAAAATTTTTATTAATGAATATGTATTTTGTCAATTAAGTTTATTAAATATGTTTTTTTTATAACAATACAACAAAAGTTTATTTCTTACAAATATAGAAACATAAATAAACGTACACCCGGTATTATTAATTTTAAATGAACCTTTAAATGAACCTAAAAGTAGCTTGTTGGTCTTGTGGTTAGGACACTGGCCTCGTGATCCAAAGGTTGCGGGTTCGATCCTCACTCCAGACTAGCAAGTTAGTCCTATTTTCATAGTACAAGCGCTTAGCTTAGTTTGAAAATAGTAAGAATATTGATGTGACACGGATTCCGTGTTCACATCTCTATTTTTTTTAAAATAAAAAAATAAAAAAAAATAAAATAAAAAAGTGCGTCAAGTAACAAACACTCGATTCGAAAAATACAAAAATCAAAGAGATTCTAAGTCATCATTTACGTTTGAATTCATTCAGATTCTTCCGCATTTCCAATTTTCTATCTTTTTATCAAAAATGTGTCTAATGTCGTTTGCGTTTCTTGTTTGCGCACGTGCAAGCACGGGTGGTAGACGTACAACATAAAGTGCGCGGTTTTTAAGTTCGCAAACTTACTCGGCTCGACGTCGGTGACAGACGTGAAGCTTGCTCGCACCGTATCATTTTTATGAGTTTAATCGACTGTCTTTTGAATTATAAGATGATCAGAATTTCGTAAGTGTTCGCGATTAAAATTTTAAAAATATATTACGTTTTAGTTACCTACCTAAACTAATCATTGAATATCAAAGACCAGTCCAGAAGTGTGACAGTTCGAGAAACAGAACTATCGCCACAGAATAGAGAATATGCTATCGCTCAAAGGATAAAAATTAGAAATACTGTCGCTTTGTGATGACTTTGGACTAGACTAGTGTAGAATGAGACACAAAACGCAAAATAAATTTTGAAAAACAAGGTCCATGTGCCATTAGAATCTTGTTATAAAATCATATAATGAAGAATTGGTGCAGACGAAACTTTCAACACTTCAAAATGACTATTTTAATAATATCCGTTATCTACATAATGTTGATATGCACAGAAGAAATTAATAATGCAGTAAGAACCTTGTTCACGCAATGACTTATTAAATTGTTATTCAAGGCCCGGTTGTTTCAATTTGGATAAATAAAAGTTCGTTTAAAAGCATAGATTTTTACGGAAACGGATTTCAGACTTGTCAAATTTAAGTTTTGACAGTTCGGAAACCAATAAATTCACTAGTAAGTGCAAGTTAAAATATTGTATTCATTTCTATTGTTGAAAAACTCTTTGAATATGATAAGAATGACCTTGAATATACTTTCTCTAAAATGCCAGTGAATGATGGACTCACTAGAAAATCAGATTCACTGTAACATACACATATAAGGAATTATTAGTATAAAATAATAGCAATAATATTAACGTTTGTAGATGATTTTTTATGTTATTATTAACATTATTATTTTGACGCTGATGACATTGTAAATAAATAAATATAATGTTGCGAAATTGCTAAATTTTAAATGTTTGTAAATATATTTTTATGTGATAGTATATAATATGATTTAGGGCCGGTTGTTTCAAGTTGGATTAAAGTAAGCGTTCTCTTAAAGCATAGATTTTTACGTTCTCCACCAATCAGACAATCCGTTTTCGTAAAAATCTATACTTTTATCGACTGCTTACTTTGATCGAACTTGAAACAACCGGGCCTTAAAGAGTCCCTAGGCATAAGTTCTAGTTATAATTATATTTTAATTAGTTTTATATTATTATGATTATTAATTAATTAAGTATTAGCATTGTAAGTTTATTTGTATTGTAAGTAGATGATAAGCGCTGGTTATACCTAAGTCTTTTATTTTTATATAAATAATCTATTTAAGGTAGATAATATGTCAATTTTATATAAAAATAGTTCTGTAATGATTATGTGTTAAATTAATATAAATAAGAAAAATCGCCGAAATAGTGTGGAACAAAGTGCATCTCCTATGGACAGCGTATATAGGTACTACGAACAATGAATTTATTTAATTTAGGCCTGCGAGATGCGTATCGTGTTGGGTCCACCACAGAATGACTCAGGCGTGGAGGCGGGGTCAGGTAAGGAGTTGTCGCCAACCAATGGCTACCCTTCTGGACGCCGAGGTGACGTCGATTGACCAACCCCGAGAAGGTAGGTCGGGCCAAGGGGACCGGCAGAGATCCGCCCTGACGGCCGACGATAAAAGCCCGGACACCGTGCGGAACAGGATCAGAGAGAAACAGTTGTCACGAAGAAGAGAAAACAGTTGTCACGAAACAGAAAACAGTTGTCACGAAAGAGTAAACAGTTATCACAGTGATCAGTGATCGAGAGTGAAATAAATAGCTGCCGTCAGCTATCGGACAGCTGGCGGACGAACCGAAGTTAAGCTTCAGCAATCGTGAAGCCGGAATGGTGAAGTGAACTAGATAGAGAGGTCGAGATCCGATTGATTCGGAAGCAGCCAGCCGCCAGGCAATAGATGCCGGCCCCGGCGCTAACAGGACCGCGAAGGTCCATCACCAGCAAGGACGAGAGATGGCTTTGGGAGCGATCCAAGCCTCCGAACGCAGACGACGGAGACGCGAGATGACAGCAGCGCGGCGCGGCGCCGAGAAAGCCCGGCCCGCTGACTTCCTGGCCGGAAGTACCCCGGCTCCCATAACGCGACTAGGATTCTAGGAATAAGGTAGATAATAAGATTAGACGATAGATATTGATAAGGCATTTGTAGAATTTGTACGATGTAAATTAGTATTAATTACATGTAAATATGTATAAATTTTTTATTCAAATTCCCGCCACCTTTCTTCAGTGACCATCTCCAAGTACATAGTTTGTGATTTGATAACACCACAGAGCGGCAAGCTAGCCGGAGATATGCCCTCTGAGAGGTGGAGATCAGAACCCACCCAGGTGTAAATCATTTTCAACGTCCACTAATTTCTTTATCCAAAGATTACATTACATTACATAATAGGTATTGGATCCTACATCGGAATCATTTCAAGTTATCCATCTATTGTGTGCCTTTATCTATGCTCGCTCGTCGTTTGACGTGTCCAGTTTTCCGTCGCTTTTGAAATCTTTTCTTGTTAAAAACGATCGGCTGGCGGCCCTCACGTTATCCTTATTACCTTCAGTGTGGTACCCTTGAAAAGATTACGGTTTTTATCACAAATACATTTATCATTGTCACGTTACATATTCCAGTTATCTATGGAATGCATTAAATTGACAGGTTTACGAAATATGTTCCTTATTCAGCTTCATCTTGTCATCAAAGTATTTGGGTACTAATCCATGTTTAATTTTAAATATTTGCACCATTACATCATATATTACTCTTAGATTTACAGTTTCCAGTCCTAGGGCATTCAACATTTTTGTTATTTTAGTTCTCCTTTTACACTTCAGTATTATGCGCATCGCTCTGTTTTGTACTATTTGAAGTTTCTTTAGCATTCCTTCGTTGCTTATAAATAATATAGTGGAACAATAATCTGTGTGTGGGAGAATCAAAATAATTTACATTAATAAACTTGTATTTTTATTTATATATCTTCTCATTCTTCCAAGTAAGGACACTTTTTTGCGATATTCTTCACAACAAGTTCAGTATTTTTTGTAAATGTTAGTTTTGAATCTATAATTACACCTAGTTATTTTATACTGTCTACGTTTTCTAATATCTTGTTTTCTAGTTTCACATTATATTTGGTTGTTCTTTTTTGCTTCCAATTATCATACATTTTGTTTTTGAATCATTTAATTTAAGTTTGTTGAATTGGAGCCATTTTGATATTTCCTCCAGTTCTTTATTTATGTTGTAGATCACTGTTTCCAGGTCACTATCATCTATGTATATTAAAGCGTCGTCTGCAAATACTCTTATTTTACATTTATTTAGTACTGATGTAATGTAATTTATGTATACGATAAATAATAATGGTCCCAAGACAGACCCATGTTTTACACCAAGCTCATTTTCTTTTGGATCAGATATTTTATCATTTACTTTAGTTATTCGATATCAGTCTCTCAAATAGTTTCTAAACCATAATAATGCTTTATCTTGTATACCATATTTTTCTAATTTTTTCACAATTATATTTCGGTCTATTGTTTCGAATGCTCTTTTAAAATCTAAAAATACTGCAACGTCATGTTTATTTTCATCTATATGTTCATTCCAGTCATCAATTACAATCTTCTGTGCACAGTTTTCTGGGATATTCTGCCGTGTATATGTGACCTTTCTGGCCAACGTTTCGGATCCCATTATCATGGCTGATAGTGCCATTTCACAAGATTTTTTACTTCTGAATCATGATTGCTGTTCACATAGTATGTTATTTTTCTCAATAAAATTTGTTAACTGCTCGTTCACTACCACTTCTAATATTTGTTCATATTTAGGTAGTGTATTAATTGGTCTGAATTCATCACATTTTTTTGTATTTTTAACTTTTGGAATGGGTATTATTGTTGTTTTCCAGGATTTTGGAAAGATACTATTTTTTAGGCTTTTGTTTATGATATTCAGTATTATATTTCCTGTTATTGACAATGAATCTTTTATAATATTTATGGTTATTCCATCGGGACTTGCTTTTGATTTCATGCGGCTTAGTGTTTGTAAAAGCGTTTTTAAATTTATTTCTTCAAATCTGAATGTATTCATTATGTTTATGGGTTCCAGATTGAGATTTTGATTTATTTGTGGTATCGATTGATTAATGTCGATAATACTTTTTATAAAATATTGTTTAAAGTTGTTAGCAATATTCACATCATGTTTTATATCGTTTTGAAATTGTATGTTCTAATATGTTGAATTCATTCTGTTTTTTCAGTCTCGCGAAAATACCTAGGTTTTTTCTTTCAGTTTGAGGAGAAGTTGACTTGTGCACCATCACCATGGATTCTGCTTATCCAGATCTTCCTGCGGTCAAGTCTGAACCAAGGTCTCCTCCAGAGGGCGGCCACGAAGATGAAGTAGCTGGGAAATTTTTCTCTGGTGCAAATATAAAAACGGAACCCGTTATAAAGCTGGAATATACATTTCCCGATTTGCCGATAGAGTTCGAGCCAAGAACTGATGATGATGAACTTTTTCAAAACCCAAGCGGGATTAATAATCGCACAATAATTACAAATGAAGAGAATGTTTTGACTTCAAATAAATCTGTAGTTATTCCTCTACTTCTAAACAAGAATGAAGAAGACAGTAGATTATCTAGTATACGTGCAGCAGACCCCGATGTGAAACAGGAATGCATTGAGCTTTCCAGGAATGCTGTCCAATATATCAGAGATATTGGTGTTAAGTCTGAACTAGAACCTTCCGGTAGTAACGGCAATGGAGGAGTTGTTGAAATAGATATATCGCACAACGATATTAAACAGGAATGCCTGGAGAACCCTGGTAAGGAAATGGTTTACTAGTTTTAATTTTGTTTCGAATAAATATAATCATATATAAATATAATTATAATTAAATAATATAATTCGATGACTTATAAACACAGTGGCCTGTATAATCTATTAAGTAAAACGTGTTAAATTTTTACCTTAGAACTGAAGGGAGTGAAATAACCTATTCGAAGTTTAAAAAATTACACAATGATGTATCAGCTGGATACAAGGTCGTTTTTAAAAGATATGCCATTATAAATCTGCGTTTTTTATTATTTTATTTTTTTACTTAAATTTTTTTTACAAATACATATTTTTTTACAAGGTAGAGAGACTTAATTATGATGGATATTTCTCTTTTACATGAGTGACATAAACTCGTGTGTAGGGGAATTAAATTAAATTAAATTAAATTTTAAAATTTAATTAAATTAAATTAAATTAAATTTTACATTTACAGAGAATTATATGATAAAATGTACAGACCACTAAGTAATTAGAATATGTATAGACAATTAATTTATATAATTTATACAAAAAATTATATAAATACTTTAGCCACATAGAAACAGAGTAATTACAAATGTAATAAAAAATATGAATATAAATTGTAAAATTCTCAGGCAGTAAATGCATGTTGGTATAGGAGAACATTAAAGACCGTACATTCTTAATAACAATAATAATGCAGAGGAACTGTACTTAATAAATTTCACAGTTTTAACAACTTTCTATGGTATATAACCACACTGATTTATGAACTATTTTCTCCCAAACAAGACTTTTGAGGGGTTTATTGAAGAGCTTTATTTTTTTTGTTTATTTATTTCCTTTATGTCACTAGAATGTCCATTATATATTTAAATACCTCTTTACAAGTAGCCACACCGTTCCCTATTTGTTTTCGCTTCATATTTTTAAAAATTCTTATTAAGGACGAACATCCGTGTCAGATTATTTTAATCCATTTAAATATTATATCCATTTGCCATCTCTGTCATGCTCTGTCCCTTTCGCGCGTCGCGACATACGTTCCGCAGATCCATTACAATAAGTTATTAGGAAACGCCGGAAGATTGGTAGGAGATAAATTTTAAGAGATTTGAAAATTATACATGAAGGTGAGCGGCCTCGTCTGAAACGGTTTAAATGTTGCGTGCCCAGACGGTGCGTGTACCAGCTGCATATTAACTAAAATGTAATTTACAATTTGAAGAAGTATTTGATAACAGAGATTTTGTTACACCTGAACATGAAGTTTATGGACACGTCTTGCCTGTTTTTGTGCTGAATTGTATAAAAATTATCACGGAGTCAACTTAAAATACGCAGCAGGGCGTATTAATGAATTCAATTAAAACATATTTTAAATACACATTGCTTTTTACTTGCAGGTCTCTTGAGGATACAAGATTCTGTGAACCCAGCTGTGCCTCCACCAACGCCTGGAAAGAAGCCAGAATTGAAGAGCGTTTTTACCGCCAAACGATCCGCAAGCGGATGCTCTTCCACACTTAATTCTACTGAGAAATCATTTACATGTTCTCACTGCCCGTATACGTGCAATATGAAAGCGACCTTAAGAATTCACGAGCTTTCACATAATGGAACCAAACTGTTTTCTTGTTCACGGTGTGATTACTCGTCCAACCAAAAATCTCACTTAAAATTACACGGATTTACGCACACTGGAGATAGACGCTTTTCATGTTCACAATGCAATTATTCTTGTAATCGAAAATACGACTTGAAAATGCATAAACTTACGCACACTGGAGAGAACGTATTTTCATGTTCTCAATGTAGTTATTCGTGCATTTTGAAAAAATCGTTAAGAATGCATGAGCTTTCTCACACAGGAGTGAAGCTGTTATCATGTTCACAGTGCACCTACTCGTGCAATCAAACGTCAAGTTTAAAAAGGCATATTCTAATGCACAGTGGAGTGAAACCGTTTTCATGTTCACAGTGCAGTTATTTGTGCAGTCAAAGGTGTAACTTAAAAAAACATGTTATGCAAGCGCACACTGGTAAAAAACTGTTTTCCTGTTCCCAGTGCAATTATTCATGTAATCATAAATCCACCCTTAAAATTCACATTCGTTCTCACACTGGAGAGAAATTGTATTCATGTTCACAGTGCAATTATTCATGCACTGAATTATCAAACCTTAAACGGCATGCTCGTATGCACAATGGAAAGAAAATGTTTTCATGTACACAGTGCAATTATTCGTGCAATCGGGAAGCGAACTTAAGGAGACATTTGCTTTCCCACGCTGGGGAAAGTAGTAGTATGCCAGGCGCGGGCGACGTTTCATAGTAGCAATATGTTTGTGTTAAGGGAATGTATACACGACTTCAAGGGATGAACATGACATATTGATCAAGATGGTCCTGAATGATGGCTCAGCAGTCAGAGACTAGTCCAGACAAAGCACAGCTATGACATAATTATGAGAGCTGATAAATAGGTGCAGGTTTGACATAATTGTGTAAAAACGAGCAATAGTTTGGACTAGATTTAGGCAGAGGACGTGTATCGGTGGATCCGTCTCTCCAACGATTTTCCAGCTATGTCTTCCAACGAACTGGTCAAAATGACCCGTTCATTGAACGATATATTTCATCTGTCTCAATGCCTCCTTTCTGTGCCTGTTTCACGGTTTGCTGAAGCGGGAGTATGAACGTTCCAGTCAATTTGAAATCAAATACAAAGCATAACTATTTTCAGTCAATCAAGGATTACTACAATTCTATAATAAAAAAATCATGCGCGTACTCATGTACGCGCGGTAGAAGATATACTTAACAAAAATATTTCTATTATTATAAGTTTTACATTATATATTTTAATTATAACTGAAATTATTAATAAAAAAAATGAAATCGGAGAAAAAAAAAAATTCGACTTCAGCAAGTACTAAGTTTAAAAATCATAAGTAACCCGCAACATTTATTATTTCTTAATACTAATAATATAAAATCATCTCACAAAATACTCTATTCGTGAGACAGAAGTTATAATTTTCCTAACTTTCTTCTTTAAGCTTGAAGCTTCTTTTGGCGCACTGAGGATAAATTTTTTGTTGTAACGGTAGTTGTGCCTACGCAAGGTGCGCAATCTATCGGAAATGCCATACCGCGAAATGCGTTCGCATCCATTAAACTGTCAAAAATTTATTCACTTCAAATTAGTGTTCCAGTAATAAAAATACTGTATTGTCGACCATCCTAAATCAAGTACCAATTATAAAGATGCTCAGTTCAAAAGCTGACGAATGATTGGTCTTTGAATTGAAAATTACAACTGTCAATTAAATAATGTCGTTAGGTACTATAGGTAGATACATTTGCAAAAACTAAGTAATTGTCAGATATTCTTTTTGAAAACAAAAACACATTCATTCATTCGGTATTCAATGCGGTTGTCGCAGTTGTGTAGTTTCGAAACTTGAATACGTAACCGAAAATCGATAAAACATGAAAATGGGTAGGCATACGTCGGTAGACGCCGATTCAAAGACATTCATCTCTTATTTTATCACAAACCAATAGTTACATTTGTACCACTTCAAAAACAAATATTTATAATTTAACCACATTAAGGTGTTGTCAGTTATATTGTTTATCTCCTTAGAGATCGTATTATTATGTTAATATACATTTTTAATCAATACTTAAATATCAATTATGACAATCACGCCAAAGAAGTATAACTTCTAACGCGCGTAAATGAGTACTCACTTCACCAATTTTTTTATTGTTTTTCTATTTTATTTGTAAATTAAGCATGTGACAATGTATGTTGTCCAAGAAATAATATCTAAATAAATATGTGTGTACACAAAGTTGCATTAATTTATTTGCATAATTTTTTATATTCAGCTATAAAGGAAATGTTATTTCTTATAGGAATACTAACTAAAGGAGATTTTTTAAAGTTTAGAGCAATTCCTTGGCAAGAAGATTTGGGATCAAGATTTTCCTTATTCTTTAACCTAAAGTAAAGTAAGTTTTAAAGATACGTAAAAAAAAACTACAAATCTCCGGAAATAAGGTGTGAAATGTGTAGGGGAAGGTAGCAGAAGCCTTTGGTAGAAAAATGGTATCCGGGGATACTACCTTCAGAAAGTGGCTCAATATCATAAAAATAACGAGTATTTGAAATTTTCAGTTTGCACTATCATAACAGTGATATCATGACCACTATTTCACACCTTTATAGAATTCGTCAATTTTATATAAAATTACTCCAAATATTGTTTTAAAAATACGTATCATTCGATTCGTTTCATACACGTCCACTAATTTCTTTATCCAAAGATTACATTACATAGGTATTGGATCCTACATCGGAATCATTTCAAGTTATCCATCTATTGTGTTCCTTTATCTATGCTCGCTCGTCGTTTGACGTGTCCAGTGTTCTCTCGCTTTTGAGATCCTTTCTTGAATAATACTGTAGGCTGGCGGCCCTCGCGTTATCCTTATTACCTTTAGTGTGGTACCCTTGAAAAGATTAAAGGTATTTAACACAAATAAATTTATCATTTAACACGTTACATGTCGCAGATATCTATGGAATGTATTAAATTGACAGATTTTACGAAATATTGTTAATTCAATTCATACTAGCCTTGATCCATTTAGACGTCACATGCATATCTAACAGCTAGGCTAGGCTATATTAAAATACCGCATAAATTAGGCAGCTTGTTAGGTCTCATAGTTAGTAGCGAAAACTTCCGGAAGGAAAATATGTGGAATAAGTTAGGATTGTATTAATATTTTTAAAATTTATATATATTTTTTAAATAGAAATAATATAAAATAATTTTTTAAATAGAAAATATTCTTTATACTTCGGGCGAATTATATACAGCCAAGGAGATATGAAACATCGAAGTTGCATTTTATCAAAATTCTTCTGACTTGACCTTTTTTTAAACATAGTTACTTACTTACTAGGACTGAAAATCTTCTATTTTTCTAAGCTACAAGAATGTTTTGAATGTTCTAGAAACAAAATACGTTTAAAAATTATAGTCCATCGTTACTTTGGGATATAAAATAATTGAAAATTTGATGAACTTATTTTTTTTACTAAGCAAAGAAATGTTATTTTTACGGAGTGTAACCAGGGGTAACGCAAAAAGTAAAAATATTATTTAAAATTAATGACAAAAGAAATGCTTCGAATGTTCTAGACGAAATAAAAAAAACGAGCGAGCCTTACAGTAGTCGCATACGATGTTAACATTTGACATCTCACCATTAAAAATATCAATTGTCCAGCAAAATAAATTTAAAAAAATGGTTTTAGAAAATACAATATTTTACAAACGAAAATATTTACCTGCTATAAAAAATATATAATTTTAACCATTTATAAACATGCCTAGCATTTTGTGAAGATTTATGATTTAATTTAAGATTTTTTATACAATGAATAATTAATCAATCAATGTATATACAGATGTTTCACAGAGACGAAACTGTATTTTTATGGGAAAGTAGATAAAGAAGTCTTTTGGGTGTACATAGGGCTTACGACCTATTGTACGGCTGGCTTATGTGATTACTTAAATAATGTTTGAATAGTGAATAATGTTTGAATTATGAAATGTAAAATAAAATACTTATTTGGTATTTGTCATAAGTTATAATTTGTAGTATGTTATAAAATGTATAATGTTATAAAATTAAAGGAAAATCAGCACATTCAAAGATAGGTGCATACTTAAATTTTATTATTTTCAAATTAAGCATTTTTTGTTGTAACCATGGAAAAAACAAAGAAAGATTATAAATAAGCATTTGGGGTTTCCGGGGAGAGTTCAAAAAATACATTCATGTAGAAGCACGTGTTGAGATGCGTTAGAATAGTTTTTCTAAACGCGTCTTGTTGTGTCTGTGCTGTTTTCTAAAATATCGATAAAACGATGTTATTTTATTTTGGAAGTAAATTACCATCAACTTTCATCAATGCCAGCTTCTGAGTTTTATTTTGTTTCAAGGAGATTTTACGTGTCGTAGAGTTCCTGTATAGTTAGACTATCATTAAAGAAATTTATATTGATTATCAAAAATTCATTCGCTATGATACAAGTCAAATAATATTTAATCAGATAAAACATCGCGAAAAAATCTGGTTCAAATATATGTAAGGTTTTAATAATTTTATTCGACTTTTATCAAAGCGAATGAATAGTTAATATTCGATATATGTAATTAATTAATAGCCTCGCGAAACTACATACGTTTTTTCTTTCAGTTAATTATAGTCTGTTTGAGGAGAAGTTGACTTGTGCACCATCACCATGGATTCTGCTTACCCGGATCTTCCTGTGGTCAAGTCTGAAACAAGGTCTTCTCCAGAGAGCAGTGACGAAGATGAAGAAGCTGGGAAATTTTTCTCTGGTGCAAGTATAAAAACGGAACCAGTTATAAAGCTGGAATATACATTTCCCGATTTGCCGATAGAGTTCGAGCCAAGCACTGATGCTGATGAACGTTTTCAAAACCCAAGCGGGATTGATAATCGCACAATAAGTACAAATGAAGGGAATTTTGTGAACTCAAATAAATATGTCGTTATTCCTCTGCTTCTAAACAAGACTGAAGAAGACAGTAGACTATCCAGTATACGTGCAGCAGACCCTGATGTGAAACAGGAATGCATTGAGCTTTCCAGGAATGCTGTCCAAGATGTCAGAGATATTGGTGTTAAGTCTGAACCTGAACCTTCCGGTGGTAACGGCAAAGGAGGAGTTGTTGACATAGATATATCGCACAATGATACTAAGCAGGAATGCCTGGAGAACCCTGGTAAGGAGATGGTATACTAAATTTAAGTTTGTTACGAATTAATATAATTATAATTAAATATAATTCGACGTCTTATAAACACAATGGCCTATATAATCTATTAAATAAAACGTGTTAATTTTATTCCTTTAGTTCTCAAGGAAGTGAAATAACGTATTCGAAGTTGAAAAATAACACAGCGATGTATCAGCTGGGTACATGGTCGTTTTTAAAAAAACCCCATTATAATCTGCATTTTTTATTTATATTTAATTTTTTATTTATATTTACGTACTTTAGCCACATAGAAACAGAATAATTACAAATGTAATAAAAAATATGAAAAGAAATTGGAAAATTCTCAGACAGTAGATGCACGTTGGTATAAGAGAACATCAAAGACTATACATACCTAATAACAATAATAATTCAGAGAAACTGTACTTAATAAATTTAACAGTTTTAACAACTTTCTATGGTATATAACCACACTGATTTATGAACTGTTTTATCCAAAGATAAGACTTTTAAGTTGTTTATTGAAGAACTTTATTTTTTTATTTATTTCTTTCTTTTATGTCACTACAATGTCAGATATATAATTCAATAGCTCTATACAAGAAGCCATGCCGTTCTATATTCGTTCTCCGTATATCACTTCTTATTTAAAGAAAATCTTATTAAAGACGAACATCCGTGTCTAATTATTTAAATCCATTTAAATATGTGCCATTTTTAATTGTACCACAATTTTAGAAGTTTGGTGGCATCGCTTGATTCACTCATCGTTCATGACTTTACCCTTTGCCTCGTGAAGTAATATTTCAGTAATGGTAACGTATCGTAGTCATCAAATTTTTTTGGTTAAATTAATGTGCATGTACTCCTCAACATGAAAGATTGCGATTTAATGGATTACTCCTCTCCAGGTATGGCGATCTTCGACACGGTGGATTTCTCAAGGCAATGTATCGCCATATCTTTGATGTGTTCAGGTTATTCATATTTTTAAATTTTCTTTGCAGGGGAACCCTTGAAAATGAAGGATTTAGTATTTCCGAACGCGCCCCTTAGTTCGGCCGCACCTGGAATAGCGTCTAAATATAATTACGAAAAAAATAATACGATTCCTTGTTCACACTGCTCATATACGTGCTACTGTGAGAGCCAACGAACAAGTCATATGCTCACACATACTGACGTGAAACCATTCGCGTGTCCACAGTGCGCATATACATGCAGACTCAAAGTGTATTTAAAAGGGCATATGCTTAGGCATACAGAGGACAAGCCGTACCCTTGCCAGCTCTGCAGTTATTCTTGCAAACGAAAAATAGGCTTGAAGAGACATATGCTAACTCATAACGGAGAGAGACCGGTTTCATGTTCACTATGCTCTTATACATGTAAACATAAGGGAACACTGAAGGGGCATATGCTTACGCACAAAAATGAAAAACCTTTCTCATGTTCGCAGTGTACTTACACTTGCAACCAGAGAGGACAGTTACGCGTGCACGCGCTGATCCACACCAAAGACAAACCATTTTCATGCTCACATTGCGCGTACACATGTAAACACAAAACAGTATTAAAAAGGCATTCGCTAACGCATACAGGAGAAAAAGTGTTCTCTTGCTCTGAATGCTCATACAAATGTATATACAAAGCTTATTTAAAAGGACACATGCTCACGCATTCGGGAGAAAAACGATTTTCATGTTCGCAGTGTGAATACTCCTGCAGTCAGAAAGAACGCTTAAAAAGGCATATACTTACACATATAAAAGATAATTTATTTTCATGCACGGAATGCAATTTCACGTGCAAATTTAAATCGTACTTAAAGGGGCACATGCTCAAACACAGGGGAATTAAAATGTTCGCATGCGCACACTGTGTATATTCGTGTAAAAAAAAAGAACATTTAAAAAGGCATTTGCTTACACATACAACAGAGAGACTTTTATCGTGTTCAAAGTGCTCCTACACATGCAAGCACAGGTCCTACTTAAAAGTGCACATGCGCACGCACTCTACAGAAAATTTGTTTTCTTGTCCGCACTGCTCATACACGTGTAAACAAAGAGATTACTTAAAAAAGCATCAGCTTACACACGACAGAGATAAACGTTATTCTTGCTCCATCTGTAATTATACATGTAAACAGAAAACTACCTTAAACAGACACAGATTCATTCACACTAAAGACAAACCGATCGCGTGTTCACTTTGCACTTATACGTGTAAAGAAATTTCGCATTTAAAAGATCATATGCATATCCACACGGGAGAAAAACCCTTCGAATGTCCACATTGTAGTTATTCGTGCAATCAGAGAGGACAGTTAAGTAAACACAAGCTAATGCACGCCATAGATAAATCTTTGACCTGTTCACAATGCACTTATACATGTAAACACGAAGCCGAATTGAAAAGGCATATGCTTACACATACAGAAGAGAAACGATTTTCATGTTCAAATTGCTTTTACACTTGTAAACATAAAAAATACTTAAAGGAACACATGCTTACTCACACTGAAGAGAAATTCCTTTTGGTTTCACGTATTCGTTTAAACAGAAAGAACACTTGAAAAGGCATTTTTTTACCCACACAGAAAGAAATTGTTTTCATTTTTAGTCTGCTCTTACACCTGAAAGCTTAAAGCATATTTAAAAAGCATATGCTTACACACATCAGAGAGAAACAAATTCTTTGTCACAGGAGAGAAACAATTCAATTCATGTTTTCGGAGTGTTCTTACATATGTAAACATAGATGGTATTTGAAAGCGCATATATATATATATATATATATATGCGCTATGTTAAATCTAAGGCTTTCACGGGTACAATATATGTTAGTTCTAACAACTTTGGGGGTAACCCGCGTCAAATTCTGGTCGTCAGGACCAGTCGTCTACCGACGTTTCGAACGGATCTCACTGTTCATCTTCAGGGCGCCTTGTAAATAAATAAAAGAAATAATAATATAATGAACAACAGAGACGATAGCATTCGACTTCCGACCGCATGGAGTAACATTCTTAATAATAATAATCAAATTTCTAATACAAATAATATTAATAATAATAAACCAGAAATCACGATGAAAACACCGAAGCAATTAGAAAATCCAACCTTCTCAATATTGTATAATGACGATAATAAAGTAAATATACGGATTTCTAGAAGCCGAACAAAACACATTAACGGCGTCGCTGGAGAAACCCACTCCTCCACAAACATCTGACGCAGAATTTTTCAAACTTTCACTTGACGGTGAGTTCCGGACCCAAACGGTTGTACGCTTTTTGGAGAAGCAGCTCATCGACAAGGCGCCCTGAAGATGAACAGTGAGATCTGTTCGAAACGTCGGCAGACGACCAGAATTTGACGCGGGTTACCCCCAAAGTAGTTAGAACTAACAGAGTATATAATAGATATAGAGATAGAGAGAGAGATAGAGAGAGATAGAGAGAGAGATATATATATGGAGAGAGAGAGAATAATATATATGTATATAGATATATATATAATATATATATGTATATATAGATAAGATATATATAGGTATATAGTAATATATATAGATTATATATATATTTATATATATATGTATATATATTCGTGTCCACACTTTTCGTATGTATATACAGAAAAAATTCTTGATGAAGCATTTACTAAGGCTCTTCAGAACGTCGACAGAAGCTTTTTTCATGTCCACACTTTATGCATGCAATCACAGAGTTTATTTAAAAAGGCATATGCATACTCACAGAGAAGTGTTCTTTCTAGAGAGTATGAGTGAGAACACGGTTGTTGCATTTTTTAGATATGTAGGTTTGTGAGAGCAAAAATAATATAAAAAATAATAATAAAGGTATTTTTTATTTTATTTATTATATTAAATTATTATTATTATTATATCAAAGGTATGAAGTAGAGGCCAGCTTCTAGTTCAGCTGCAGGAAGGGTTGTAGAACCGATCAACCATTGGTAGATGATAACGTTTAGGGAACGGTCGTTTGCTGTGGCAGACCCAAAGGCATGGAACTCTCTACCCTCTGTATTAACAGTATAATGAATCAGCAACATTGTATAAGAAATCATTTCCATGATTCCGCAATTTTAAATATTAACCTTTCCTCCTCATGGTGGGTAAAAATGAGACCGGATGTTTACAAAAATATGAATAACGTGATAACCAACCAAAAAGGTCTAGCTAACGAAAAGAATTTGCATGAAAAGTAGGAAGCTTATTTTTTCACGACATTGCCAACAAATTCTAGCCATCCTTGTGACGTCAGTTACGTTGTAAACTCATTGTATTGTATAATTATTGGCACACTGTTTCTACAAATAACATAGGTCCTATGAACAGCGCCGGCCCGAGCAAACTTGGCGCACTTTAAAAAAAATTCACGGCTAAATAAAACACTAATGTAGAGAGATTAAGTGTGTAATTTGCTCACAAAAGATTAGAACACAGATATAATTTGCTTACATAAAATAGAGTGAATCCAACTTCCGAAAACTTAAAAAAAATACTAAATAGAGCTATTAAAATAAACAATAAATAAAGTTATATAATTTACCTCATAAAAACAAAGTTTTTATGAGTTAAATTATATAACTTTATTTATATTATTCTTTATTATTATAAATTCTTTACACGCAAGTAAAAGACCTGTATGCAGAATTTTTCATTTAATGTAATTCAAACTTCTTCTCTGTAGAGGGAGGATGCTTCTAGGATCGACTAATTTTCACCTATACTGTTTTATCATAATGACGTCACCCAAGTGTGATTATTCAGGAACCTAGCCTTTCGAGCGCCGTTGTTATCATCTTGGAGAAAAAAATTAATATTGTTTGAAAATAATTCTAGATTTGATATAAAATTATTCTGTTTTTGCTTGTACTTTGCGAAAATAAAAGTATATAGAAAAAAGTATAAACGCCAAAAGATTAAAAAGTAAAAATCTAGAAATTGTGATTTTTATATAGATAATAGACCCACCCCTCGCGGAGCAGCGACTGAAACTATGGAAACCGAATAAAAGCAAATTTAATTCTGAAGTGCATCATTTCGGAACGTTTATTTTCAGCACACTCGATAGCATCACTTATCTCTATCGATTGCAATGTTTACATGTAAAAATGGCCAACGAGTTGCATAGCAGCATATTACCAGTTGACTCCATCAGCTAACGAATCAAAAGGAAAAAATATAGTGCTTAAATAAAGAAGCAAAAACTACAGTAGAAAATAAGGCCAAAAGATGCATACTCTTTGAAACCAGATATTGATCTTGATATGGGGATATCAAATGGGCTCAGTGAGAAGACGGTTTGTGGAGAATATAAATCGTTTATTCAATAAAAATTGGCCACAAAAGCATAGTCAATAAAATAGTACAAAGTATCAGAGTCCGTATCACAATTAGCAGGTGTCCGTATCACAGGTAATCACAAAAATGTCAGGCACTACAGTCTCTGAATATAATCTTAAAACTATCACTACACACTAGATGGTCCCCGCGGAGCAATGGAGGCTCGACGCGAGGTGGGCGGTGATGGCGAGGGCGGCGCAGTGGACTCGCGGAGCGGGTGCGGCTCAACGCGAGGTGACGTGGTGACTAGCCACGAGGTAGGCGGTAGCAGCGAAGGGCAGCGCCGAGCCGAGCAGCAGGGCGGCTGCGGTGAAATGTGCGGCAGCTCAGTGGGCGGCGGATAAATTATTCCGCGGCAATAATAGCGGCAGCAGCGGCAGATGTGGGCCGCGACAGGACCGCCTTTCCCTCTTACTGTGCGTCTTTTTTTCCTCTTGAAAAATTACGCCGCTGTGTCCCCTGCCGTACTATATGCTGCTCCCGGTTCCGTAATATTTTTTTTTTCAAAATCTCCCGATCTTCGTCAAAAAAAATATTCCTTTTCGGCTGCGCCAGATGTAATATTCTTCTTCGGGATGAGGAAACTCTAAGCAAAGACTTGCTTCTCGTGAGTGTTTATTGGGTGACAATAACGGTTTAGACAAACGGTGTACAGTAAGATGCGGTCTGAATAACAATGGTAGTAAAAACAGAGAGCGACTCGACATTCACGCGCCTTTTATACCTTCTCTCTCTCTGTCATGCAGTCTCTTTCTGGCGTCGCGACATACGTTCCTCAGATCTATCACATATACGCAATAATACGCCTTTATACGGCATTTGTATGCATTTATAGGCATTAATACGTTTTTATTCGCATTTATATGTATTTTATGGCTTTTGTACGCTTTCACACGGCATTTATTCGCATTTGAACGCATTTGAACGATTTAACGCGCATTTATATGCTTTTGTACGCATTTTTACGCAATTACACGCATTTATACGCATTTTTACGCATTAATACGCATTTATACGGTTTTACACGCATTTATACGCTTTAACACGCATTAATTCGCTTTAATACGGCATTTATACGCATTTGTACGCATTTAAACGATTTTACGGGCAATTATTTGCTTTTATACGCACTTCTACGCAATCATAAGCTATTATACGCATTTATACGCTTTTATAAGCTTTTATACTGCATTTCTACGCATTTATACGAAATAATACGCATTTATCCGGCATTTGTATGCATTTATAGGCATAAATACGTTTTTATTCGCATTTATATGTATTTGATGGCTTTTGTACGCTTTCACACCGCATTTATTCACATTTGTACGCATTTTAACGATTTAACGCGCATTTATATGCTTTTGAGCGCATTTTTACGCAATTATACGCATTTATACGATTTTATTCTCATTTATATTCATTTATTCGCGTATATACGTTCTTATACGGCATTTATACCCATATTTACGCAATTATACGCTTTTTTACGCCTTTATAACCTTTTTTACGGCATTTTTACGCATTTATGCGCATATATACGCAATTATACGCTTTTATACGGCATTCATACGCATTTATAGGCATTTGTACGCAATTATACGCTTTTAAACGCATTTATACGCATTTTTACGCATAAGTTCGCATTTATACGGTTTTACATGCATTTATATGCTTTAACACGCATTAATTCGCTTTAATACGGCATTTATACGCATTTGTACGCATTTAAACGATTTTACCGGCAAAAATATGCTTTTATACGCACTTCTACGCAATCATAAGCTATTATACGCATTTATACGCAATAATACGCCTTTATACGGCATTTATATGCATTTATAGGCATAAATACGTTTTTATTCGCATTTATATGTATTTGATCGCTTTTGTACGCTTTCACACGGCATTTATTCGCATTTGTATGCAATTTAACGATTTAACGCGCATTTTTATGATTTTGAGCGCATTTTTACGCAATTATACGCAGATATACGACGTTTTTCTCTTTTATATTCATTCATTCGCGTTTATACGTTCTAATACGGCATTTATACGCAATAATACGCCTTTATACGGCATTTGTATGCATTTATAGGCATAAATACGTTTTTATTCGCATTTATATGTATTTGATCGATTTGGTACGGCATCTTTTCGCATTTGTAAGCATTTTAACGATTTAACACGCATTTCTATGCTTTTGTATGCATTTTTACGCAATTATACGCTTTTGCGTATAAAGCAATTATACACAAATGCGTATAAAGCAAATGCAATTATACGCATTTATACGCATTTATACTCAATTTTATGCAATTAGTGTATATTATAGATATCTCACAGAGACGAAACTGTATTAATTATGGGAAAGTAGGTATAGAAGTCATTTGGGTGTAACAGGACTTATGACCTGTCTTTTTATGGTTGGCTTAAGTGATCACTTTACACAATTGTAACATTCGCCATTTCCACCCATGATAGAATATACCATGCTTATTCATGTTTTTTGGAAGTTGTATATATGTTCAAATTGCGTGAAGCTTTCATATATGAGTTGTAAGCGCCTTTTCCATGCGGCCTGTACAAAGCCATTTTCATTCCCCTAAATCCCCACAGATGTCGCTAATGAGAAAATCTACAATTGATTTTACGGAATTTTGGGAGCAATATCCTTTATTCTATCATGGGTGGAAATGGCGAATGTTACAATTGTGTAAAGTGATCACTTAAGCCAACCATAAAAAGACAGGTCATAAGTCCTGTTACACCCAAATGACTTCTATACCTACTTTCCCATAATTAATACAGTTTCGTCTCTGTGAGATATCTATAATATACACTAATTGATTAATAATGTCTCTGTGACATAAATCCAGCACTGTTCTGAAAGATTTGAACAAACTCAAAATATTCTCAATTTTATGCATTTATTCGCAACTATACGCTTTTATTTGGCATTTATTCGCCTTTATATGCATTTTTACGCACATATACTCATTTATTCGCAATTATACGCTTTTATTCGGCATTTATTCGCATTTACACGCATTATGACACGTTAATTCGCCTTTATATGC